>WBMV01005711.1:241450-360014 GCA_013396655.1 Campylorhamphus procurvoides
CTCAAAGGTAGTTTGTTAAGGACCTCAACCACACAGCTCCTAAACCGCACAGCCGGCTTCTTGTTCCTACAGCTAGGTCTTTAAATACATAATTAGACGCACAGGTGAGGTTCATCACCCTCCCTGGAAAGGCTCTGCCCTCCCTCTGGTCCCCTAGGTCCTGCCAAGGTCATTGGGACGGCAGGGAAGGGTGCTGGCATGCCACATGCTCCTCCTGCACCCAGATGCTCCTGGGATTTGGGTTTGTTGGAAGTTCTCACCTAGAACAACAGGGACACACTTTGTATTGGGTTTTAATTGCAGGCTCCGCAAAGCCCTCAGGCGTCACTGGGTTTGCGAGTTCACAAAGGTGTTCTGAGAACTAAATGAGAAAATTTAACACAGAACATGGAGAATATATGTAAGCAGCAGGGTAAGAACCAACACTGAGGCTAGTTGTTTGGATCATGGTGCTAAAAATTCCAAGGTTATGGATTTGATCCATGTACAAGCTGTTCATTTGCAGGTTGGACTTGATGATCCCTGTGGGTCCCTTCCAACCCAGAATATCCTGTGAGAATGAAGTTGGAGTGTAATTCAGGGTTTTTATGATGCTCCCTGTTGCTTACGGCACACAAACTCCTTTGGGTCATGTTGACATCTGCACTGCTAGCCTGAGCCAGAAGCCCCACCTGCCTGTGTTGTTCTGTGGTGTAAATGAAGCCATAAAATCGTGTGAGTCAGTATATCACAACTTTCCCCCAAAGCACTTACTCCCAGCAGCATCTTGCTGTCGACTGAGCTGTCAGTCAGGTTCAGAGATGAGGTTCCCAGGAGGAGGGTCATGCAGCAATGGTGATTGACTTCGGGAGGAAACATATGCTTGGAGGGGTGACTGTGATGTGTTCTGGCTTTGTCACAGTTTAAAACTATACAAACTAGTGGTCCTGTGTGTCGTCTCCCCACCACCACCATCAGATACTTTAATAAGTAGCTGTAATATATAATAACATATCACACTGGCAGAATTAACGTGCTGCAAAACTTTCACATCTCTAGGTATCAAAAGAAAAGCAGATCCTGAAAACTCCTCCTAAGGATAGTTTTCACATTTTACACCAATTATTTGAAAATAAACCTACAGCTTCCTAACCCACTATAGTTTCCGAAGTTCTGCATTTTCCATGCAACTAAGGATGGCAGTAGGATTTTCCCAAGACTGACTCCTGTATTTCAGTGCTTTTTTGCAATATTTTTTCAAGTCATTCAAGATTTTACGTGGAGAACAGAGATATTTTGAAGAGCTTGAGGACTTTGTTTTCCCACTTAAGATCTTAACACTTTTTATTGCTACTACAACACAAAGCAAAACAGATCATTACAGACCATTTTCTCTGCATGTTCACTCTGGCCAAAACACGAAGTACCTACATTACTTCCCACATTAATGACAGCCAATCAGAATGACATTGCAATTCCATTTAGAAAAATAAAGGTAATATTAAAAGCAAAACACGCAGAAAAGGGGCTTAATTTCTGTTCTTGTCTGCAAGTTCTTCCTTATTTATTATCCCTGGAGAGTTTTTATGAAAAGGCTTTTATTTCCTTGCTATTCCTATATTCAAGGTTTGTACACTGGAAATTACTGTGGTGTTCTGAGCATTAGTGAAGTTATTAAATCACAAGGGCTGAAAGCTGAGCAATTTGAAGAATATTTACTCAGTGTATTTCTTTGATTCTCTGCACATGGATTTAATTCCAAAGCCTAATGACACAAACTTTTTTTTATTAAATACTCACTTTTCTTTCCCTTATGAAGGATTGTAGCCATTATTTTGAAAATCTGGATTTTGCTGGAAATCCATAACTACAATCAGGGTAAAATACAAGGTACTTATTTGAGATGAGGCAGTGAAAAGAAAAACAGTTCTGAGCAGGGTATGGCTGATAAAAGGTAGCATAACTTTTATACTGGAAAAAAAAATTGGAATATTTTTATATTAAAAGGCAGAGAAAGAAATATTATTTATTGCCATATAACTTGGCAACTTTTGCCATCCAAACTCAAAAGCGTAGTCATATCTTAAAAGATTATTTGGCTAAGTTAAAAAAAAAAACTACAGTGAAAAATTACTTTGAACCTAAACCAAAATATCTTAGGCACAGCATTTAATAAAATTCCTCTTTTATTTTTTATACAAGAACTTTAAGAAATAGAATAAGTTTTAGTAAGTGTGAAAAGTATCCTTTGATTTACTTTTTGGGCCAAATTCACTTTTTTGGCTAGTTTAGCTGAGTTCAGTAGGAATATGGCTACTTAAGCAAGGCTGAATTTGTGCCCAGTTGGACACAAGCAGAGTAATTTGAAATAGGTGGAAGTTTTAGAGATTTGTGTGTTTTGCAGAACTTCAGTCAGTACCAACTCTGAGGCAGAACATATGGAAGCAATAAACTGACCCATCCAAGATGAAAAGTCACACTGTCCCTACGCTATGAGATCTAAAACTTTTTTGGAGAGGGAAGTGAAGTTTTGGACCAGTCTTTGACAAATGATGCATTTAGAATGCACTTATATAGGAAGAGTCAACAGTGAGTACTTGCTAGTGTTGCTGTAGGTCTGTTAATTGAACTTAAGTAGGTTTATCAAAATCAAAATACACTTTATTAAAGAAGCAAGAGAAGTGATGAAGACACTGCTGCAGTCTCTGTCCTTCAAGGTTCTCAAGCCCCAGCTGGATTAAGTGACTTAATCTGTGGGACCTGATCTGAGCGAGAGGTTTGACTACAGTCCTGAGGCCTTTTCCAGCTCTGTGTTCCCGTGATCCTTGTTTAACCTTACTGGCTGTGGATTGAATGCAAAACATATGTTGATGTCAAAATGTATGGCAATTAACACCAGAACGGAATAGTTCAGTTGGAAAGGACCGACAGTGACCAACTAGTTTAACTGCCAGACTCCTTCAGGGCTGAATGAAGTTAAACCCCACTATAAAGGACATTGTCCAGATGCCTCTTTCTAAGGCGTGGACAGGCACAGGGCATCGACCACCTCTCTAGGAAGGCCGTGCCAGTGTTTGACCACCCTCTCAGAAAAGAAATGCTTCCTATATCCAATCTGAACATTCCCTAGGAGAGCTTTGCACCATTCCCACATGTCCCAAGACTGGAGTCCAGGGAGAAGACATCAGAACCTCCCTTTCCACTTGCCCTCCTCAGGGACCTGCAGAGAGCCATGAGGTGACCCCTTGGCTTTCTTCCAAATGAATCAAGCTCAGAGTTCTCAGCCCTCCTCACAGGACATGCCCTCCAGCCCTTCCACCAGCTGGGTTGCCCTCCTCTGGGTATATTCAAGTGCTTTAGCATCCTTCTTAAATTGTGTGGCCCAAAACTGTGCAGTTTTAGTTAGTGTTTACTTATAACTAATCCTGAACCTACAAAAGGCAGGAATCTCCAAGTTTTTGCCTTTTTTTTTCATTCTATCTCAAGTACAGTGTCATTTCAGTCTTTTGAATTCTTTTGATTTTCTCCTTTGCTTTCCTTTCTCCTTTTCAGTAGTTTGTAACTCGACATGTGCTGTGCAAGTGCTCTTTAAAAACGGCTACAGGGTCTTAGTTAAGATTCATAAATAGTTTGAAATATCTTCCAGAGTAGTCTTTTAAATTAATTATGGAAGTTTTTCATATGATATTTTATGCCTAAATATATTCTCCGTTGCCACCCAAGAGAGAAACTAAAAAGCTATCATGAATCTGAAGACGAGTAAGAACAGGAGGTTCAAATGGAATTATACTCAGATTTTGGAATACACACAAGAGTTTTAGTTTTTGTATTATTATGCAGTAAATAATAATCTTCTTAAATAAATGAGCAGTTATTTCTTCCTTTGCAGAGATGGATTGGAACAGGAGATTTAGTAAGGCATGTACCCAGACCAAAGAGGCTTTGCTGTAAGCAAAGATACTGCAATTATTTTAAAGAACTTCATCTGGTACAAAACACCCATCACACCCTACCTTATTTTCCCTTTAAATAGAACAGAGATCTGCAAGTGTGGTGCTTTGATGGTATTTCCATTCTGCTTGGCCATAGGATTATATAGATCAAGCATGTTGCGCAGTTTAAAAAGAGGATTTCTAAAAACCATATTGGATAAAAGATGCATCCAGGCAAAAACAACCTAACAGGCCTCTTTTTCAGGCTAACCTTGAGGTACCCATATAAAATAGGAGAATTTCCCTTCCTGTATTTCTCATAATTTAATTAAAAATCAAGGAATTTCCAATTAAACCCCGTCAATCACATCATCTTGTTTAGATCAGGGTAGTTCTCACCAAATTAGCTCTTCTTTTTTTTAAAAGACCACTAGACATTGTAATTTCCAGATGAAAGTTCCTCTTTTCAACAACTTTGTGATAGAAAAATACAAATTGTTCTTACTGTAGCTTGGAGTGAGACAAAAAATGATTTCTGTTCATGTTCAGTGTTACTTCAGAACGTTAATTCTCTCCTCAGTGGCAGATCACATGCAAATATCTAATTTTTAGAACTCTGGGCTAGAAGTCTATTTCTTTATACTACGTTTATACGTTGCATGGCATAGTCACAAACAACTTTTTAATTCAGTCTATTTTCAATTTTTCTAAGCAAGTACACTTTAGAACTGGTGTATCAACATAGAAAAAAGTTTCCTGTAGGGTCTTCTACCTCTTTCTAATATGGATGTTCTCTGTATTTAGTGCACTCTCCATACTTGATGCCATTCACACACTTACACATTCCTTTATTCATAGATGAAATATTTGGGTTTTTTTTAATTGAACATGTTTTTCACAGTAATGCACTCTAGACTGCTTTGTTATTGCGCCAGTTTCTGTACAAGATGGTTGTTTTTAAGGGCTAAGTGAGGGAGTCAAGAAATTAGTACTTGAAAATACTCAGTGATATTTGTCCCTTTCACATAACCAAGCAAAATTAAAGCCATTATTTTAAAAGAAAAGAAACATGAACAACTCTAAAATGTACATGCATTTTCTTTCAGTGGTTCCTGCAGAATTGACCTTTTTTGGAAAAGTTCTTGCAATTTTTTCCTTAGCAAGTTACTTGTGGGTCTGTCAACAACATGATGGATGGAAATTGAAAAAACCCAGGAAAAAAAAAGATTTTGCCTCCACATGTGTTAGGTGACAGAAAACTGTGTTAAATCCCTGCATTCTGCCACTTGTCTATTGCACTGAAATAGCTATTAGAAACCTTTGTTACATCTCTTCTGCCATTTTTCTTTGATCTCTGCTTTTGATGCTATTGTTCAGTGCGTGATCACTACTTCCGATATACTGTTATAGAAGGATATGTATGATTATCTCTGCACACCTGCTTAGGCTTGTTTATTATGGATTTTTACAAAACTGAACTTTGAAAGCACATCTGCTCCCCCTTAAAAGTTTTACTTGCTTGGATAATTACGTAACTGAAGTTTATGTCTATGTTATAATAAAGGAACATAAAACATAAATGAAGAGTTAAAAATCATCTTAGGAGTTTCACAAACATTTCTGTGTTTTGATGTGTTTTGTAATGATGCTTCTTTCCTAAAGAAATGCTAGATGATTACTCAAATTACATTGCAGGGTGGCAGTATTTTGGAAGTCACAGGCATATTCAACCACTGATTTTCTGTGTGCATATTCTCTGACCACTGTCAAATCTGAGGATGTACAGTTCAAAAAGTTTATTGTGAGACAGAGTGCAGCTGCATAAAGGAACTGGTCTAAAAACAGGTTCAATCAGCCGAGTCCACGTTCTCTGCCCTATTGTCAGAGCAGCAGGAGGAAGCAGAAGAGCCCTCACGGTGGTTCTGCATTTAATGTCACCATTCTGGAACACGAAGAAGCCCTGCAGAATGTGTCACTACTTTCTGAGGAGTGAGTGCAGTATAAAATGATACTGTAATTTCTTTTAAGTCGTGTCTTTTACCACCAAGGGAAATTTTGGTCTCTTTGTAAATTAGTAAATTGGCTTATATGCAAATTGTTTTCAGCTGAGACTGGAGCATCAAAGACCCACTGCACTTCACAGTGCTTTTAAAAGAAAACACAATGGAGAGACATTGCCAGTGACCTTGTTTTTATTTAGGAGCACATAAAAAAAAAGTTATGCCACAGCTTTGGTTGACTGGAATGACAGGCATACTTAAATTTTGTCAGGTTTTTCTGAACAGTAAACAAGTGTACATTCAGTTGTGTGCAAGACCAACACTGTCAATAACACAATTACACTACAAAAAATGAAATGTTTGAAGTATATAGCTGTGAAACCCTTCATATTTTTGGTATTTAACTAGCATTGTTAGAATTAGTCTGCTGAAACCGTTTCATACATGGTAAACACTGAAAACAGACCCTGTGGCAAAGTGAATGCAATTATAGTTGCACTGGCTCCGGAGACAAGTAAGAGCCCTACTTAAACATATTACTCGCAAGCTATCTCTTCTGCATCTTAAACATGAAAGAATTACCTAACTTGTAGTTCTTACTACTCAGCCACTTGAACTTAAAAAAAAGTGTACAATATTTTCATACATTTGGGATAATTACAGTTCAGTTATTTTTCATGCCACAGATAAAATGACAAGAATTGTTTAGACTGAATGATTATTCTATATAACCCCATAACTCCAAGTTCCACTGATTTACAAATGCTTCTAACATCTCTTATAAAATCTAGATTGAAAGGAGAGAGGTATGAAAATCCCCAGGCTATGTTGAATCCTGAGTATTTTTCAACAGTATGCACTGATTTCTGGTAGTCTTTCTCTACTTTGAAGGGATGATAATAGAGCATAGATGGAATATTTACAATATTTAGAATAAACCTACCCGCAGAACAACTGTAACCATTTTTCTTTCTACAAAATCTGCTTTTCAATATCACCTTTTTGTAGAAACATATGGCAAAGAAAATAAAACTGTCTTTTTCAGTAAACAAAAGAAGGTTTTGATAAAAGCATATAAAAGACAGTTTTATCTGCTGGATGATGTACAGGTACCCGTATACAAGCACGTATACAAAATAATAAAAGAGAAGGTGTATTTGAATGTTACAGGTCTGATGTAAACACAGAAGAAAATGAGAGTAGTCAAAAGTGCTGATACATTAACTCACTCCATCATGCCTAATTATTGCAGCATATATGATATAAAATAATTAAAATGCAGAAAATATCTGCTTATCTTCAAACCAGGCAAAAGAGATCTCTTTGGAAATGCAGTTAAATTAAAAAAAGGTCAGGATGCATGTTACATTTCAACCTACAGAAGAAACTTACAGGGAGATTATAAACTCCTGAAAATAGAAGTTCATGATGACAACAGGCAATGCCTTCATTACAGTGACATCAACAGAGCCACTGTAACACATACCATTTTCTTTTTGTACAGGTTTACAGTAGATATTTGAAGACATAAAAAAGGTTCATGTGCAGCTTTTCCATTAAAGGTGTGCAGTTCATCAAACTGATAGATATATTTCCTGAAATGTTTTAGAAAATGAGAAGACACTTGACCTAAATACGTAGTGTGCACACTAGTTAACCATGTATAAACTAAAGATTCTTAAGTGCACTGTGAATTGCAGACATGAATGACTTTTGAAAGCTCAGTAATTTAGTTGAACACACACTAAAGAACAATTTAGGAAGTTGTTTCCAGTTTTGTCTGATCATTTCTTCTCAGAAAGAGTTTCACCACTAAGTTCTACATCTAGTGAGGCCTCTTCAAGAGACAGCTTAACATTAGATACATTAACAGGAGATCCAGGGGTAGCTGTACAGATAGAGAAGAAAGGGGAAAAAAAAGCATTAGGTTTTACATTTAATGCTAAAAAGCAGCAAAAGCAAGATAAATGTTAACTATCATGCTACACTATCTAATGAAATCAGAAACCCAGGTGAATTTGTTCTCTAAACAGCACAAGCACCCAAAAGCAGACAGTGTAGATGGCCAGCAGTTCAGACTGAATATACTAGTGATTGAATGGAGAGATAGCCTGAAGATAGACAGAAATGCTGTCTTCAGCAAAACAAAACCCCATGACCTTTCAGGCCAGAGAAACTGAAACAATTCAGAGGATAAGAGAAAGTAGCTGTTAACAGTTTTTTACTGCTAAAACCATTTGTGCAACGCTACTGGGTTCTCACTGACCCTCAACATGATCCCACTCACATAGACAGGGAATCTTCAGAAATAGCTGCCCTATGAAATCACGTAAGGAAGACTTATACTGCTGCAAATAATCAAATCAGTCATTCTGCCTCTGACAGAGGTTACTTACATAAAGTTGGTTTCTCTATTGCAAGCCTTTCAGGCAAAGTTTCAAGTGGAGTTGGTTGAATTTTTGCAGGGGTGTATGTATTTAAAGAAATTTTTCTTCCTGGGATCATGTAAGTTGGAGAAGCTGAAATGGGGGGGAAAAAAGAATATACACATCGTTAATAATAAAAATACTCTCATCCAGACAAACATAAAAAGCAGCAGCCACAGGGCTGTGTATCTGTCCAGTGATACAGACACCACAGATAAACAGCTAATGGGCTCAGCTGCCCATTTTTGACTCTCGTGTCAAAACTTCACAACATGAAAGACAGATCTAAAAATCTCCTTTTTACCCCAGAAAGCACCACAATGAGGTCATGCTGCTAAGGCAGCTAAGCTGAATTTCAGTAGCAGCTGCCTTGCCAGAAGACTGGCAAAAGCATTAGTGCTCCTTCTTATAGGTTATGAAGACTGCACCCGAATAGGTGCTTAGTCCAAAAGGTCTATGAAAAGTGCACACAACACATTCATCTCCAGACAACCTCCAAATAGCAGCAGGAGAGAAAAAAACTATGGTCTCAATTGTATCAGGTCTCATTTCCAAGCACTCCTCAGTACACAGGTGACAACCATATATTAGGAGTGTGACAAGTGTTTTTTAAAGTATTTTTTCATCCTATGTATTCTCCATTCCGAATGGATTTTCATGACCCATGAACTTCCTAACCATAACAAGGTTATGCCATAACAAGGCATTTTAAATAGCTGGGAATTTTCATATACTTGTAAACCTTCCTGAAATCTTTTTCAGTAACATCAGTTTTCTTAAACTGCTCATCTTCCTTCTCAGATATAGGAGGCCTACCCCATGAAATAGATGCTGATTTAAACCTAAACTGTATAAAACAGGAAAAAAAGGAAAAATCCTATAACAGAAAAAAAGAAGTAACTGCAAGGCACTATACAGATGAAACCCCAAGTAATACCCCAGGAAATAAAACAATTTTAAGTGTAAATTCAACACTACTCTGCTGTGGTTACTGCCAGTAGAACAGTACTGGAAATAAAGGTGGAAATACTGCATGGTCACTAAAAAGCATTACCTGTGATTCAGTTGACAGTGTGAACAGTACAGAGAAGTCTATGTAATAATAAGGGAAATAAACCCATTATGACTAAATTAAATCCTTAATTTACTACCCCAGTTAACAGATACATTACTGCAATGAATTATGACAGTATCCATACCCATACAAGGATACGGCAAAATTTAAAATTATGGTTTATGTATATTTTCGTTTCTTTAAAAGCAGCATCTTTGTTTAATTGTTAGCTGTAAAACACTGCAAAAATTAATTAGACAACATTTAAGAACTTAACATAGTTACAAACTAAAAACAGTACATGTCTCCTGTAGATTTTCCCTTGATGGAGCAGCAACAGAGGCAAGAAATTCATCCACCTGCTTCAGAGACAAGGAATTGTGTAGAGTTTCCAAAGGGCAAATAGAAGGCACCATTGAATACAGTTCAAAACCTAAAAGAAATATAATAAAAAAGAGAGATTTCCAAGCATAAGACAGGATTTAAAGCTAATGCATATGAAAGTATTAATGCATGATAAAAAGTACTTATTTTACATTAGCACATGCAGACAGAGGACACTTGAAATCATGAAAATTAAATATTATAGGAATTGGAACAAGATGGGCCAGTTTCCAGGGTATGCTAAACTAAAGAGACCATGTAACATACCATGGGATACAAATCCCGTGTACACATGAAGTACATGTGTACACATAAATTATTCAAACATTAGAACTGTGCTCTATTTCCAAATCAGTTCATGAAAGATAATTTTCCTTAAGACAAACTTTTCAAAATCACTACAATAAGAGGTCAGGAAAGGTAGTATTTTTCCTACTCATTTTCATACCTGGCACAAGACTAAATAAATAACTCATTCATGCAAGAAAATAGGATATCGCTATTTTGTCAACTGTTAGCAGACAAGAGCTAAAAATGCTACATCTTCCAAGAAATAAATTTGCAGAATTCACGTTCTATCATCTTCAGTATTCTGTGAAAACAAACTGTTGCCTTTAATGTCAAAGGAAAACCACTGTTAGCATTTTTGTACCTTGAGGTTACATGTTTTTACTTTCTAAGACAGATTTACACCTACCTTTATGCATTTAAAAACAGTACTTAGAGGACTAGAAGTTTCATATATTAGAAGAGGTAAGTAAAGCAACCCAAAAATCTAAAAAATTATTGGACTTTGCTTTTCTATGTTAGTATTGATCATACACTAACCATGCATATCCATATTACTAACAGACTAAAAAGCATTTAAACATCTTGGCTAAAAAAAATTTGCAGTTCTCTAAAGTGATGCAAGTTTGATAACTCAATGAACAGCTCTTCATCCAATTGCATTTCAGAAGAGGAAAATATGTCCATTAGTGTTTTCAACATTCAGCTGTAACACTACAACTTTGCAATTCAATACTGTAAATTTCTTTTAAGATAATTAAATGAAAAAGCAAGAGTGAATGAAATAATGTTTAGAATTTCAGTTCAAGGTACATTTATTAGAGATAGCATTATGACTGTGAACTGTTCCTTCCCATAAAATAATAAGCAACAATATGTTCCCCATTCACTCCCCATTAGTACTGTGCTTAGAGAAGTAATTCAACAGGATTTCAACCCCCAAATGTCTGCATTTATATCTTTATTTTTAGATCCACCTTAGGCAATACTCAAATTTCAGGGACAATCGCTACAAATATACAATCAACTGAAGTGTACTCATGTCAGCTTCACTTAGATTATTAACAAAATGTTGCATTTCATGAAAACTTGACTTTCATGTACAAAAGAAACACCACCATATAATTAATTTCTATTCTCCAAAAAGGCAGTAGCTAAGCTTCAGTGTAAGCACTAAGATGTCTGGCATACATATTAATATCCTAAATAACTATTTGCATGCATGCAAAGCGCAAACCCTTTCGTTGCATTACAGTGAAATGTAAGATTTCTCTCTTTACCCTGACAGAAAAGTCACTATCATTTCAATGAGAATTATTTTTTCTAATTTTGCGAATAACGAAGTGGGACAATGTCAGGTTAGCTTTTTAATAACTATCATTGTCATAGCGCATGTTACAGAAAACCAGAAAGGAATTTCAAAATACACCCACGCCCTTTAGAAAAAAAGAAAAAGGAAAGGAGAAAAAGTTTTCTTAAGTATTTCCCTTCCAAACATTTTTTGTTGAGTTTTGACAATTCTGCTGTCAGTCACATCCCAGCATGTTGTAGTAGTATCTTTACTACTGTCTAAGGGATATGGCTTAAAAGATACCCTGAAAATCTATCTGCCGTGTCTTCTTTGAGTATTTAATGATAAACATTTTACAATGGTATGAGAAATAAATGTGAAATTTTATGATGAAGAAGCCCGACAGTATCCCTTTAAAAAGGCAATTTCCTGTACATGAACAGCCTTTGAGCTTTGGCTGTATTTATTCTTAAAGCCTCAAAATGCAAGACAATGAAAGGGTTAACGCAGCATCTCAAAAAGCCACCCTGCTGTCTTAGATTCAAAAGCTATAGAGACATACCACTGGAGCCTAGAAATTCCACAGAGGAAATGGACCAGCACCTAAAGAGGTGTGGGTGTTCTGCAGAGGCCCAGAAAATAAGGTAAAGCACTTTCAGAAGATACTTGTTTCACCATGTTCCTTGAACTAAAGATGGGGGGGTAGTCTGAAATGAGTTAAGAGGGTGTGATAACAACATAAAAATTAGGAAAAAAAAAACAGAGTGAAAGGGACAAGGAGAATCAAAATGATAGTCCAGAGGACAGACGAAACAACATCAATATGGACGTGTGTTAGTTAGAGAACCCTTGGAAACCTCCAGTACGCTCAGGGTTCATAAGAGCTCATACTGCATGCATTAATCTTGTCAAAGATGTGTGGTAAAACTGCTGCATTAAATGAATCAGAACAATCAATGTGATCAATACAAGCAATTCAGATCTTTTTTTAAAGAATGCAGTCACAAAAAGATAGTGCTAAATGGAACAGAAAGTAATCATATTATTAGACACTGATACTCAAAAGCAGTTCCTACTTTCTGACCTTGTATGTTTTGGAAAGATTATCTGGTTTGAGTCTAAAGCAAAAATGGACTCTTGACTTTCCTAACTGAAATAGGACACTAGAATTGGCCTTTCAGATAAAACACAGTTTTAATGGTATTCAGCTTTACTGTATCAATTTCCCTTCAAGAAGTATGGCAGTTCAAAAAAGTCCTTATGAGTTTGAAAGGAATTTAACAAAAGACTACTCTGCTTCTCTGCAAAGCCAAACAAAAACTGAGTATTTTTCTTTTTTTTAAAAACTTTGTTTCTAAGCAAATAGATTTTGAATCTATTATGAAAATACTGATGATTTCCACTGCAATTTAAATATCATCACCACCACTGTATTCAGCCAGCAGTCATGCACATTTTAAAAGTGCAGTTAAGAAAGCTGAAAAAGGTCTGGTTGATGCTCAAGGATTGAGTCTAGTTTTCATGAACAGGATACATTGGGGCCTATTTAATCACGTAGAAAAGGAGCTGCAAAATATTTTGCTGAGGAAGAAAAAGACATACCTCTGTCCTGTGTGTTAAACCAGACCTGTTTTGCAAGCTGAAGACAAGTTAAGTCTCACTCTTGAAGCTCAAGAGGTCAATGCTGCTCAAGAAGTCACAGCTCTCTTGCTGTGATTTTTAGTGCAATATTTAAGTAATTTGCACATCTGATGAACAGAGAAGTATGACAAGGTAAAATAAATTTTTGTCCCATGACAAACATAGCAATTTAGAAGGAATGGAACTAAAGCTTTTGCTTTAGGTTTTTTGGTTTTTTTTTTAAATTTAGCATCACTGCAAGAAGACAGTTATAAACTCCAGTTGTCAATTCAGGGATTTGTTTTAGAATCAGGAGGCTCAGGGAATCAGCTCAGCAGGAGGAAGACAAAGAAGAAACAGCAGCTATGAAGAAGTGTAATGTCCAATAAGATCAGATTTCATTCTGTATTTATTTTGTACTGTACAGTCTGATCACACAAGAAGTCAGGGAGAATAATTTACTACAGAGATATGATTAACAGTAGCACTTCATTTTTTTTTCAAGGATTTTTCTAAGGAATGAATTTTGATGTTGTATTAATACTAATGAATGGTAAAGAAGGGATTTAGGATATCTAATGATTGCAAATATATTTGGAATTGTGCTTGAAGTTAGGAACAGACGGTTGGATGATACTGTACACCCCGTATTTGAAATAAAAATAAAAGGGATGAAGCAAGGAACCTTTTGTTTTTGTTTTCGTTTTTAAAATAAAAGCAAAACGTACCATTGGTTGGGTGTCGAGCAAATGAGATAGAAAACCTTTTAACAGCAGAACCGCGTGTGGTGTCTGAGAAAGAGAAAAACAGGTACCTGAAATTTGTAACAGCTACCAAAAGAGGGAGATTTTAAAATAGGAAGGGAAGAAGGAAGAAAAAAAAGAAAAGATGAGAAGGTATTAGAACTGAGTGGCATGCAGAAGGGATCAAGGAAAAGGGCAAAAATCTAAATAGATGTTAAAAAGAAGAAAATTTCGATTGCTGGTAACTACAAGATGTGTAATGAAGTGTATGAAAACAAGCAGAATGATCTGGTGATTCTGGCATACAAGGTTATTCAGGTTAGAGTCGAACACTGAGTAGTGAAGTGGGGGGGAAACAGTGTGAATACTGTTTCACCTCAGAGTTATAAAGCTGTGCTTTGGCATCTTTACATTCTAAATCTAGTGAGAGAGTTTCTTCTCTACCCCACATTATACAAAACTGAAAATCTCCTGCTCCTTTGTATCCAAACCCCACCAAAAAAAAGGTTAGGAATCCTAAAATTTTCACCATCAGTATTTAACTTATTACTTTGTAATTTCTTTCATTCCTCACATGTGCTCCAAGTAATTTATTTAATTTCAAGATCAATTAGCAATGATAAAAACCAAAGTTTAAAATTATTAAAGAATTTAAACCAAAAAGTTTTAGTTTACTTAAAAAATACACTTGCTAAAATTTCCTGCCACACCTTACAAACCTGTGAGATAGTGTTCAGTTCAAGACAAACAAGAATTAACTGTGCTATCAAGTTAAACATAAGCAACCTGTGGGCAAATAAAGAAGCAACAGAAAGTCATAAAATTTAATACTACGGCAAAATATTCTAGGATTCCACCAAAATCTTTAGAAGTTCAATGTGGCACATGGGTTTGTGCGTGCATGTGCGAGAGTGTGCACATACCATCTATGAAGCCAGAAGAAGTCAGCTTTTTACGATGAGTACGAGCATAATCCTGTAGGTTAGGTGCACTTGAAGAACCCCCGAGCACTGAGGTGCTAAACAGGCCCGCACAGTGAGACCCTGATGGGAGTTAGAGAAAATACATACAACAACCAGGTGTTCGTCCATTCACATTGGGGATGCATGCAGCATGCAAGCACATGGCTCTTACCACACAAAAGGCAGCTTTTGGCAGTGCCTTGGACAGGTTCACAATATGCTTGTAATGTCAGAGTGGGACTTGTAGGCTGAAACTATCATAATTTATTGTGCTTCTACTCATGAAACAGCACCCTCTGCTCTATGTGCAAAGAGAGGATTTGCTTTAACAAAGTGAGTTCTTGTCCTGTTTTCACTTTTGGTAAAAAAAAGTTACTGGTTAGCATCAATGTAAACATAAACAAAACAACAAAACAAAATGAAGATGATGATGATGATGATGATGAAGTGAAAGCTGTGTGTTTTAAAACCTGCATTTCTGAAACAAATATAAACTGGAAAAATACTGCTTATTGCTTTCACCCAAATCAACCTTGGAGATGACAGGCTGCAATGAAGTACTCATGCATTTCCACAGACTTAGTATGGGAATATTTACCTTCTAACCCAAATAAAGTGTTAACCAAATGGGAAATACTCTATTCATATTTCAGCTACCATTACTGACAATGTTACAAACTGAAAATACCTAAAAGTTCCGCCAAGTTTAGCTTGACTTCCTTTCCTGAGAAGACTTTTGCACAGTTCCATGCAAGTGACAGTACTTTTGTTACAACTCATCAGAATGGGAGTTAAACAAACCACGGAAAGCCACAGACAAAAAGATAAAAATAACTTTTGTAATCATCAACCATAAATGAAACTTACATACAACAATGAACAAAATGGAAAAAAATGTTACAATTTTTTTCCTTTACATTTTACTACTAGTTGAAAGGAGAAGCTGTTTTTCACTCAGAACTTATCTTTTACATTTTTGATAAGTAGCAGCAGATTTTTTTTTGAAAACCAGCTGTCTATCCAGTGATGCTTCCTTTCATTACTTTTAATGATCCAGTGAGGGGAAACATTACTAGCACATGTGACCAATCACAGCCAAAATAAATTGGTGCCTGGTCTGTGGCAAAAGCCTTTCACACCAAATATAATACCTTAATCTACACAGAGAAATACATCAATTTCCACAAGCCATATTGTGTCACACAAAGTAATTTAACTTTATCAAGCACATAATAAAAAAACAGGACTTCAACAAACAAGAGCACCTGATGTATGCATTTTACTAATGGAAAATATAATAGGAAGAAAAGTATCACAGAAAGATTAGACATACAAAAAATACAGATCTTTGCAAAGAAATGAAAAGCTACTTCCATGTTTATGCATATAGCTTATGCATCTTCTACACTTCATTTTTCTCATGAAAAGACACACAGGAAAAAAAAAGCAATATTGATTTACAGTAGTGCATGATTTCGGTTTCTTTGTGTATGAGTCATATGTATGCCTGTTTCAAAGAAGCAGCAGAAAAGCACCACTTGAATTAAAAGAATTTGAAACAACTCATTAAATTATAGCATGATTCATTCTAGTGCTGAAAAGAAGAAATTAATTTTAGGAGAAGGAATATGTGCAAAACCCCAGATACTATCAAGAAACCTGAGGTTTGTTCCCCATCCCCCTCCCCTCTGTAAAACATCTCCACTTTCCTCAATTGCCCACAGCAGAAAACAGAAACTTTGCAGAGGAGTGTTTTAACAGTTTCTGGTGCAGGCCATTTCAATCCAAAAGATTCTTGCAAATTCCAAAAACTCAATCAGAAACTACATTATCATAAAAATCTACTTTATGTTAAAAATAATTCTGTGCACCTGTTGCGAGCAGTACAGAATCAGTAGCATGAACAGTTCAAACAATTTGCTATTTTCAGTTAAAATTTATTCAAAAACTTTTGCTGCAGAAAAATTGTCCAGTTCATAGGCAGACACTCAGCATATGTTATTGATAACGAGTACTACTGGGTCCTGTTAACAAAAAAGCTATTCAAAGAATATACAACTGTACAAAACAATGGGCAGATGAAAAGCTGGTAACATCGAACAAAATTTCAATTGTAGGCACATACCTAGACCACTCTGCTTTTGTTCCAGAATAGTTCTTGGTGTTCGTAAGTTACTATTGCTTTCTGATAGGACCTGGATATGAAAAACAGAAAAATAAGGGAAAGTAGAACAGCAGCATGAAACATCCACTTAACTTGATACAGCAGCCTGTTTCAGACAGACACGTGTTAATAAGCTGTATGATAAGTGTTAGTAAAAATATGTGAAGGAAACATGAAAGATCATGCAATATCCCCTTCTGAAGGGAGTCCATTTCACATACGAGTTCCTTGCAATGAAGTGGTGCAAAGCAAGCATTCAGAATGAGAAAGGACACAGACCAAGACCGATATGAGAACAAACATTTGAGACATTTTATTTCATTTTACCAAATGCACTCTCCTAAACTGCGCCTGTATTGAAAAAAGGAGGGGAGGGAAGGAAAGACAGACAAGCTATTGAGGACATGATACAATCACTGATCCATGCACGGGCTCAATCAGTGTAATCTTCAGATGCTCACAGCCCTTGCTGATATAAACTTTTCCAATGTAAATAGTTTTAGAATTTTCCATATTAAATTATGAAAATTTTCAAAGAAAAAGGATATGGTTAACAGAACACCATCCATTGTCATACGTGTAAACAATATCTTGACATTCTGAACATCTTTAGATCTTCACTGGTGCTTCCAAAACATTTGGTGGTTTGGTTTTTTTCCGCCTTCCCCTCACCCGCCAATATAAAGAACAATCTTCAAAATATTGTACAAGTCAATGGATGATGTACTGTGTTGGGAGTGTCAGATACCTCCAGATACAGAAGGCAAGAATTATTAGTGCTAGAGTTTTTTCCCTGCAATAGTTAATACCAGGCCACTGAAAATATGATATATGCAAAACAAGTTTTGAATAGCATCATGAAGTACCAAATAAATTATTTTAAATGGTATTGGTTGCAATTATTAATTTTATTTTTTCTCTTTTCAATTTACCTACCACCAAATTAAGCAATGCTGGTTTTAAAGTCTTAAAGGACAACTAAACCAAAGCAGAATTCTCTTTCATTAGGCAGTTATACTAAGCCTTTTTTTACTGTGGTAACATTTGTAGTTCCTATAAAGAAACCAAATTTTTATGAAAACATGTAACACATTCAGTGGAAAAACATGCACTTGCTCTTTTTCCCCCAAACATTCTCAGCAAGTAATTTTAGGAAGCGGAAGATTTTGCTTCAAACATAATCCATAATAAGGGATTAGATGTCCTTAAAGACAGTTGTTGCTTGGAATGCATAAATGTTTAATGAAGTAAAGTTTAAAAACCTGTTGCCATGAGCCAAAAATACTGGATGTGAAAGCCAGTGATTTAGGGGAGACAGGGGAAGAAGTGATTTGTTCCCCTGATCTGCGTCTTCGACGCCCAGTACCCACACCACTGGTGTAATGCAGCCAGGTACCAATACACTCTGGGCTAGACACACTCAGGGGGCTCTCTTCCTGGAAGTGAGAAAGGGGGCAAAAAACAGCAAAGCATGCAAAGTTAGATTCAACAGAGCCAAATGAACAGAAAAGAAAAAAACCCAGTCTGCTTGCACCCTTTTACATACTACTTTTGAAACTATTAAACAGTGCACAGAGAAGAGTAATAATTCAATATTAGGCAGTTAGCAGTTCCACTTTTATATTTTCATCCAGCTCTATCTTTCAATAGAACACTTCAGACAGATTTCTGGTAGACTAATTATTAAATATGAGAGAAAAGTGTTAACAATAATTGATTCATAATTTTTAGAATTTTCACATGGATCATCTATGACCCTTAGTATCCTGTTTAATAGTTTTTCCCCTCTTAAGTACATGAAACTTTCCTATTTATTACTTAATAGTTCCAATTTCTAGTCTATAGACCTTATCTGGAAGATTCTCATTTTTTAAATTGCCTTTGAAACTTTACAGCTGACTCACTGGTAGTAGCACCAACCTGACTGGCAGTAGTTTTCCAAACTTAAAAAAGTCCTAAAATTTATCTGACTCTGGATACCTTATTAAGACTTCAAGGGAGGACAGTGTCAGGCTAAGAATGCTCCCCATACCCTATATCATTATGTATCATTAGCATTAACGTTTTTTGCAATACAGAATTGGCTTTCCAATGTCAATGAGCTTTACTAGTTCTTGTTTTACTGTTAGAACTCTGGTCTTTTTTATTTTCATGACTCAGTTACAGTTGGAAATCCTTCTGTAAATACTGCTGACTATAAACCCAGATTAAAACTTCCATATAATCTCACACCTGACAGTGTCCTTTTCAAATTAACGGACATAGGTGAAGAGAGAATTTCCTTACAGAAGGAAAAAAAAAATAAAGTTCAAGGCAGTTGCAGTTTAAGTTGCAGTGACTTTTTTTAAGCTCGTCATTTGGTTCAAATAATCCAAATACTGGTTTTGCAGATTTCAGTAGGCCAGATGAAAACTTACAATTTTACTTTCAAGAAAAGATATTTCATAGTGTAAGTTTTCTCTAAATCAGCTATTTTCTTTTAGAAAATACAAGCACAGAATGCTGAAACACATTCAATCTCAACCTATATTACCTGCATAGTCAGAATTTGGCAATTTGTGCTACTGATATTTCGTGAAAGTAACTTCCATATAATTTATGAAAATGGTTCATAATTTATGAAAAGTTTGAAGTAATAGGCTATTAAATTGTGCGTATATGAACTCATAACTAGGAGGGGAGCTTGCATGATCATAGCAAAAACAGCTTTTAAAAATAAAAAATACTGATGTTGTGAGCATTTGTTTATGAAAAAACTTGGAAATAGAAAATGTAAGACATTAACATTTATTATGTCTGTTAATTTATGGAAGTCATGTGAAGTTATACAGATATCCTTATAGAAAGGAACCATGCATCTTTTTCTCTCCAAACTGCCAATAACCAAGTGACTTGCAAATCTGTAACACTTCTATTGCATACGAACAGCCCATTCCCAACACAAACATGAAAGAAAAAGCTTTTGGTGTGAATCTTCATTTCTGATGGTTTTAAAGCAACTGAAAATGAGGCAATAAGAAGCTGTTAGTCTGCTTCTGGCATTAATATCACAGAAGTGCCACTAATCTGAAGCTTTGCCACTCAACCGCCCCAATGGTATCAGTGATACAGCCGTGCATCCCCCCACCTCTGTGACATTAAAGCCATATCTGTGAAGCACACCTAGATGTCATGGCCTTCAAGACAGCAAAACTGGACTGTTCAAGATGTTATCTAACAAATTCATGAAACACAAACCCCAGCCAGTTAAAAACAAAGCTTCCAGTTTATTTTCTTACCTTCAAACGCTTGACAAGTGGAGTCACTGTCACTCCACGTGAAAGCAAACACAGCAGTAGACATCTCTCACCTCCTATACCTCCCCTACCACCCCCAAATCCTCTGTTCCCTCTCAGCACGGTCACCCTGAAAGTTTGCTTAACTCCCAATAGCAGCTGTCATGTAAGGATGAATACAAAAGCAATGTATGTTAGTTTGTAGGTGTAGGTTTAGACTGAAAAAGTCTTCATTTTCAAATACTGACTTTTTTAAAGTGGCTTAAAAAGGAAAAAAAAAAAAGAAGTAAGTCTTACTGCAGAATAGTAATTAATTTAGAAAAATAAAAATCCTTCAGACAAATTACTACCATGGAGGATTTCTCATAAAGCAAGAGCAAACCTTCTGTGAGATGCATCCTACTGGTTCTGTGTAATCAAAAGCAGAATTACATTTGGTTTTGTTTTGCTACAAGCAGGCAAAAGTTAACTTCTGTCAAAGACATTATCTGAAACACAAACACTTACTTCAACAGAACCAATCTTCCTGGACCTTGGAAGGGGTGATTTCCTGTGTATGTGAATGGGGTCTGATACCATTGGCTTGAACATCACTACTGATCGATCTGTTTCATCTCTCTTAGGAGCATGTGCCTCCTCGTCACTATCATTTCTGTGAGAGGTTTTCTTCGAGCCTTCATTCTACAAACAATACATAATTAATTTTCTATTTGTCTGCACACTTTGTGACATGTAGGCAGAAGCAGATCTTAAATAAATCTTTGTAAAGATAAAGCAAGCTGATTTTAAAAATAAAAGATGTAAATCATATTTAATTGAACAAATTGCTCTAGATTTTAATAATCTACATGCGTTTCTTCTTCTTGTATTAGAAGAATTCCAGCCAAGCTTTGCTCTCATTGCTTTCTCAAA
Source organism: Campylorhamphus procurvoides (assembly GCA_013396655.1). Classification (NCBI taxonomy): domain Eukaryota; kingdom Metazoa; phylum Chordata; class Aves; order Passeriformes; family Dendrocolaptidae; genus Campylorhamphus; species Campylorhamphus procurvoides. The sequence continues at coordinate 262,481 of WBMV01005711.1, forward strand.
AAGCAGGTGGTAAGTGCACAGACACGACCATGTATCATTGAAAACATCAATCTTTCCTCAACAATCTGTATTCATAAGCATGCCAAACTACTTCCTTAAATATTTCTTTCAGTTGCCACAATATCATTCATGTGACAGTGATGTTATCACTTTTTTTGCAATGAGTATTTTGTATTTTTAGCAAAAATTCTATCAAAGCCTTAGATAGTCCAAATTATCTGTGTCCTTTACCTCAATGCTCATTCAAAATGGAAAAGATTGGTACTACTTATATTTTACTGGACATTTTTCTACCAAAATAAAAATCATGCTTTTATATTTAACCAAACAATTTTCCAGTGATTAAGTATGTTCACATACAGAAAACATAACTTTTGCTTTAAAGAAAGGCATAATTACTACCTCTCTGGAGGCAGGTCTGTATCCATATCCAGCAGGCAAATTTTTATCTTCCTCACAGCCTTTGGCTCCCGGACTAAAGTGCAGCTCTACATGAAAACGCTCTTCCGAAGAAAGTTCCTGAAGGAATATAATTAAATAGGGTTTATACTGTAATATATAGCTCAGCACTACTCATTTCTGAAGATATTTACCCATTTTAAATACCTTGTTTGGATCCTCATAAAGCATGATAACAATCTGTGTCATGTAATTGAGTTCATTGACCACATTTAAATAATCCATAGCTCGTTTCCATTGTTCATCTTTTGATTCCTTATGAAGGGAGGAAAAAAAAAAAGCAACAAATAAAACCTAGCCATTTTCTTTACAAATCTAATGATTTCACCTTTCCCCCATTTACAAAGATTTTAAATTTGCAGCAGAAAGACAAAGCTTACCATACCTAAGGAAAATGCAGAGATACAACCAAAAAATGATGTCACTTAAAATTACCCATTAAATGAATGAAAAGTGCAAAGGAGAACTTTTTGTATTTTATTTCAGTCTGTCTTTCATATTCTTTTGGCAATGATACGTCTTATAGACAGAGGCACTGTTTTAAGTTCTCCTGATGAGAATCACTAATATAGAAAAAAAAACTTATTTCAGCAACTATATTATGGAAAATGTTTCCAGATATTGTGATAACAGTCAGAGAGACAGAATAAATTAAGCTTTCTAGTATGTAGAAGAAACACAACCATCACATCCCAAACTACCTAGGTAATGATCACCTTTTTCATGCTCTAGGAAACAAACCATTTAGTAATCCACCTTAAAGCAAAAATTAAAAGCTTATCAGACTAAAACTTGGAGTTCTAGTACCTATTGTAGCATTTCACTGAGCTCTAGGATTAAAAATATTTTTGCCATCAGTGAGTTTAGTCATCCGTTACCAGAAGCAAGTAAGTCAATACAGCAATTTCAAAAGTTAGTATATTAGTCAATCTCTATCTTACAAACAGCAAGCTAGGGTTTATGGTGCTGCATTTATCCTCTCCAGGAGCTCAGTTAAGTAACTTCTGAATTTGGAGATGTCTTTTTCAGTCCTTGGTGTCAAAGAAAATCAGATGGAGAATAATACACCACCTATGTAGTGTTCTACAACAGTGTAAGAAAGTAAGACAATTCACTGCACAGAAGAAAAACTTTGTACTATATGAGCATTCTGTAAGTTAGGTAGGGAGGTCTTGACAATATGTCAACGGTCAAAAATAATAAGCCAGTCCAAAAATAAATTCAAGATAACGCTAAATGATAACTTGAAGGAAAAATTTGGAAGAGTTATTGGTAACAACATAAGAAAAAAATTATCTGCTCTTTCCAAATCTATTTGTGACTTCAGCATTACTTTGAAGGGCATGCTGATTTCCATCAATGTGCAACTTGACACATGTCTCTGCATAGATAATAGAAAATCAAATGTTTGAAAAAATGTGATAAATTTCAAAGTCACTTAAGAAAATCAAGCCTTCAGTTGACACAATCATAGCAAGACTGAGTCCTGAAGGTTCTTGTCAAAATTTCAGAGCTTTAACAGAGAAAGTGTTCAACTCACATCACATAAGGCACCATAACGAAGGGTGGATAACAGGGAGTGGACGTGACTCTCACTGGTGAAATACAGCCGTGTGCGGACATGGCGTTCAGGGGACATAACACCCCTGGAGTAACTTGAAAGAAAGAGAAACATTGTTAGTCCGCGATGTGTCCATATTTTAAAAATAGCAGTCAGTATCATAGTATCTAGTTGCTATGAGTTAAAAAGACACTTCAAATATGACAGCTATGGAATATCACCATTAATTCTTACAGGAATTAATGTAACTGTGTAAAAAAGTAACTGGCTTACAGAGGGTGAAGCTTATTTACAGTGTCATCATCTTGAGTTCTCTGAAGGTCAGAACGAATTTTTCTGACTAGAGGAGTGCAGTAGCCTTTGGCAATCTCCAATTTCTCAGCTTTAGAAATACCATATTCCTGTGTAAGAACAAACTCACTTTTAAAATACACTTAAAAATTCAAATACTTTTGAATTCAAAGCTTCCGTATTAACTACATTAATAATATATTAGTTCCTTTGGCTGTAAATCATTCTATTTAACATTTTCCTACATTTGATTACTGATGTAGCAAACAAGCACTTTGCCCTTTTGGCGTTTGATTTGATAGAGAGAAATAGTTTTCCATTCACTAGTTAAACCATAAAAGCAGATTCACCTTCTGGTATCATCATGCTCTTTTTCCTTAAGCAAAACATCTAGGGAGTTGTTCTGCCTCCTTGCCACCAATTGCCATCTCCTATCTTGCCCCCACAATGCATTTTATCTCATCTAGGTTCAAGTAGTGTTTTTGGGATTTTTATAAGCAGTCAATAAAGAGACATATTTGATATGTCTGTCTTAGTTTGGGGCAGACCACTCAATAGAAGATCTCCTATTTTACTCAAATAATAACACAAATGGTATTTAAATACAACTGGAAAATGTTATGTGTTACAATATCAACAATATTTAAAAATCTGCTCTTCCAGAAGCTTCATACTCTGTGCTGCATATGCTATTAAAGTTCTCTCATAGTTAGAATGAACTTTCCTGTTAACCTAGAAAGCAACATAAGCACCCCTCCTTTGCATTATGCAGCCTTATCAAGTTTTCCCTGTTTTAATTCCCTCAGTATGTGTCCTCATATTTTCCTCCTCCTCCTAACTCTCTTTTCAAAGTTTCAGCTTAACAGCCCCTCAAAACACAATGCATATACTAAGTATCATCACTGTGTTTGTCCTCCTTACCAAAGAGTTTGAGAGATGGAGAGAAGGACTTCCCTCACTTGCTATATACCATATAGATAATACCTGTTACTACACTGCTCTGTAATTGTAGGGATGCCTGGGGAAAAGCCTTAGTCTGTTCTGCCCTATTATCACAAAACTATTTCACCTCCTGTCACCTATGAGATTTTAGGCCTAACCTGAATTTAACAGTCTGCAGTACACGAAAGTTTAACTTACCCACTTCTGGCTTAGAATTCTATGGAACTTGATGTCTACATTCTTATCACAGTGTTATCATTTTGAAAAAGCCCGAAGGTCTTTTTAAATTTAAATTGTTTAAGACAAATTAAATTACACAGATTAAGAATAACAGTGTCATTTGCAAAGCGCCCAAAAAAGAAATTTCTGTAAATAGGAAAAATGAAATTAAAAGCAATTTCAGAATATACAGTTGTTCACAGAGGCTGCTTAAATCTATGAAGAATGGTGGAGATGAACCACCTTATTTTATTACACTACCTTAAAGAAAGGATGCACGTTCACAGTTTAAATTGCTAGAAAAATTCACCCTGAACTCAGTTTAAGGAATTATGAATTGAATTTTTCTTATAATAAACAATCAGCTTGCCACTGAAAAATAAGAGATAACATTAAAGGCTTCTATTATGGCGAAAGCACAGGAGCTGCAGTAGAAAAGACAGAGCAGACATTTTTGCAAAAATTTGAAAAAGCATTTATTCTACATTTTCTTATGTTCAGTAACTTAAAATGCTTACCTGAGGGATCACAATGTCAGCTAAAGCCTTTGAAAGCCTGTATAATTCCATTGTGTTTTCTAATTTTAAGGATCCATTGTGCTGTACGTCATATTTTATACAGTCATAAATATCAGGAATTTTGCTAATATCATATCTTCCATTTTTTGTTTTGAAGTCTTTTTCCAGCTTGGCCCACCTGCGCAGCATCAGTTCTAGAGTTTCACTGTGGTACAGCTGAATATCTGGATAGACACATATGTCTTATAAGTAATTAAGACCATTCAAGTAACAAAAGGGCATTTTAATTACATAGTAGTAACAACAGAATTACAGAGGGATAAGGGATCAAATAAGTTAATTGTGTTGATTCTAAGAAGGAAGAGCTGGGCATGTGGTTAGTTCTAGTGCTGAAAGCATCACAGCTACAAAACAACAGTACAAAGCATTGCTCCAGAAACGCACCACTGACCCTTTAAGCAAAGCTACAGCACCAAGAATAAGAATCAGAATGTGAAAATCCCTAAGCTCTGGTTGACTAAGTTCTGCTAAAAGAGAGTTTAGTGAAGAAAAGTTAGGTTACAGTTACCTTTCATATGTTAACAAAAGAAACAACTACAAAATTGTTTCAGTACCTGCAGACTTTGGATCTTCCATTCTTTGTCTGATCTGAGAAGTCAAGCTCTGGATCAAGTAATAGACCTTGTCACATGTCTTTACAGGATTTTTAATAACCTGCATTGATTTTATCAATGAGATGCTTCCAGAGGGAGTAAGCTGCAATTTGAGATAAACATGAAATTACCTAAACAGAATAGATTTGAAAGACCTGAGATAAGATGGAACATGTGAAAGATTCCAAGTACTAAAGAAAAAAGCACATAACAGGCGGCTATTCATTTTTTTTTATCACTTCTCAATTACCTATTCCCTTTGAGGCATTACAAAAAGAAAACAGATCAAAAGGTAGTAAGATTATTACTAGAGATTCAAAGGTGATAAGAAATTCATAGGGTAACGAATTCTATACAGTAAATGTGAGAAACTACATAAATGCATGAAACTCTTTTTTTGTTCCAAGACAGGAGAATTGGATAGATGTTTAAATCTTTGTATACACTTACCAAGCTTCTACAACTCCCTTTCAAGTAACTTCTGTATCCAAAAGGTTGCAAAAAAATGCTGTTAGAAATGTTGTCATTAGGCTGCCTGCCTCACAAAATACTTTTTTGTTCTATAAGGTACCCTCCTTAGCATAGCTGGGAAGAAGAACCAGCAATCGTAATTGCTACCTTAAAAAAATTTTGTTCCTGTTTTAAGTTTTTGTTTCTACAAGACTACAGGACAAAAACGCAGAAAGAAGCCCTTTAAATGCATATATACTAAGAACATATAAGATGTGCTTCAGAACTGACTTAATTAGTGAAATTGTAGAAGCTACTAATTATACCATAGAGTGTCACTAAAACAATACAGTCAATACCAATTTAAGTGAGGCTTAGCCTCATTTTTGTCAGAAAAATCTGCAGAATCCAAGGTAAGCAATGATATTAAACTGTCATTTATACACATAACACATACATATTTTCACTTTCCTTGGTTTCCCAAAAAGCATAGAATAATTTGGATATGGAAGACATCTGCTCTCAACCTAACAATAAACAGTTCCTACCTCTGTATCATGACCAAGTAAATCAAGGAATTGATTTCCTTAGTGAGGAGGGAGGCACAGGAATAACTCCATGTGTTTTTTTTCAAATCACAAGTTGAAAAAAAGCACCCATATATAAATAAACCCCTCCAAAAGTTATTATTGCTTTTATAATCCCGAAGGTTAGTTCCTTTCAATAACTGAAGAATGCTCTGTTAGTCCCAGCCACATTCCAAATCCCATGACATATATATATAGCAAACATCAGTAAATCCTTGATACCCTCTGCCCTTTTTCAAGTACTGCTGAATCCACTGCTGGCAGTGGTTTGAATGATACTTTATACACTTAAATTAATCCACATAAGAGTATACATGCAGGGTAGTAAAATTATTCTTCATTAATTTGCTCTCAATGCCTTTTCAAAAATAGCAGTTTAAGGTTAAACCTCATTTAAGGATTTGTCTTAGGTGTTACATGAGACAGAGTGAGGGCAACTGAAAGACAAGGAAACTTCTCCACAGTAACATCACTTACATTTCAAGCCAGGAACAATCACATATGTGCTGTACTGAGTCAACATAAACTGTATTACTATGCAGTACTTTGGCATGTTAATGAGGTATTTCCTTTCACTGATTAGAAAGTATCCTACTGGTTTTCAGCATCTTAGTATTTTTAGTTTTCAAAAAAACAAAACGGGGAAAAAAAAGACCTTAGATTAAATATTGAAACAACTGCAGTAGGCAGGAAAACATTTTGTAATACCACACACTGTCAAGGTAAAGATTACAAAAAGTGTGAACAACGTAACTTCATTTCTTGAATAACTAAAGTATTTTTAATGGAACAGTGAAAAATACTTACGAATGAGGTCCCTATCTACTATCTAAAGTTTGTAGCTATTCTGTTTATTCAAATTGCAAGACAAAATACCTATAGCACAGTTGGTACAGCTTTCTTTGCAGTTCAAACTATTTGAAAGCACACAAGTAAGTTTTCAATATTAGATACATAAAATCACTGTTTATTACTTTTACACAGGAATTTTCATGGCTATTTATTTCATAGGAAGCTAATCATATGCTAACCTTATCATAGTCATCAGCAGTAAATTCTCTGTCTCTCTGGAGAATTTCATGGAGTCTTGCTTTAACACGATGCTGACAGCTGCTTAAGGAATCACTGTCACTGTCCAACAGACCATTCATATTAGCACTTTTTACCATCTGGACAAGAATAGGCGTCAGCTCTCCTTCTAAGGCCAGTAGTCCCTGAAGCAAATAACACAATTATTCAGGCAAATAGATAAAGATGATAATATGGGTATCTTAAAAAACGTACCCAAAACACTAATTTTAAGTTCAAGATATATCACTTGGCTATGGGTTGGATAAACAAGGACACAATGCAGGTATTTGCATAGAAATGTTCCCAAAAACACTGCCTTGGTGTGCAGGATTGGTACAGATGGCGTAACAGTGATTGGTGACATGTCATAGAGCACACTGGCACCACCAGCTGAGGCATCCCAGTGCTGCCAACATTGCTCCTGGGAGGCGACAGCTGTTCAGGTCTTTGCAGACTCTGAAGAGGCAAAACCCCTATGAGTCACAGGACAATCAAAGGCCTTGAACAAGAGGTGAATGGAGAATTCCAAAATGAAGAAGGTTGGAAACTTTTTTGAATTTTTGGCAACAGAAGGGCTCTGGAATAAGGAAGGAAATGGGGTGGTGTCCCTTCAAGCCTCCTGACCAAAGAAATGGCAGGTGAGATGGTTGAAATATTTCTGTATGAACATGTACAGCATGGATTCAAACAGGAGAAATAGGAAGTCTGAAGACTTGTAGTGCTTAACTCAGATTAAATAGATGTGGTAGAATAGTGCACATGAATGGAGTTTGTTACAACTAGGTACAGTTGGAAGGTAGGTAGGCAAGGAGGCAGAATTGGGCTTTCCATAAAGGATTAGCTTGAACACCAGGTCTTTTCCTTTCAAACTAGTAACAAATTAAGATCTGTAAGGATCAGAGGACAAATAAGCACAGGACAACATCATGGTGGGCCTTTGCTACAGACCACCTGAATTAAAAGGGGAAATGGATGAAGCCTTATCAACACAACTGGAGACAGCCTCCTGACTGCAGGCCCTGTTCTCCATGGGTGCCCCTGGTCCTGAATACCTCATGCATGGGCAATATTGCAGGGGACAAACAATCCAGATTTCTGGAAAACACCCCGGACTATTCTTTGACTGATAAACTATGAAGCAGAGGCATTGCCCTGGACCTATTACTCAGAAGTGTCAGGAATGTGAAGTTCCAAAGCACCCCTGGTAACTGAAATCTCATGTTATAACAGATCCTTGGAGAAGTGAACAAGACAAATACTTGGACTTCAAATGAGCAGACTTGCTCATGGAATCCTATGGAGGAGAGCCCTGAAGGACAAAGATGCCTAGGACGGAGCTGTTTAATAAAAAATTGTCTTCATCTGCTCAAAGAACTTCAAATGCTCGACCTGTTGACTGGACACTTTTTCACACTGAATTACTCTTTGATAATACATTTTTCTAATAAACCATAAATCTCTCCCAGTCTTCAAAAGAAAAAACAAACTTCAGAACATCAGAGTTTTAAAACCGAAAATAGCATTCCTACTGTACCTTTGCAAAAGCTGCTGCAGTCATCTGGACTCGTCCCTCATCAGAAGCATAAATTTTGAGATCGTGTCGGTAAGTGCTGTGTAGTCTAAGTAAACCACATCCAGGAAATCCAGCATAATCTCCTATGAAAAAGACATTTTTTCAAACTCTCACTTCGCACTTGGTTATCTTCAAAAGTGATATATGACATTTTAAAAAAAAATTATTATTATCATGTTTTTTTATTACCTTGTCCACCTGGGTACATACACCTGAAAGCTCTTCCAAGCTCCTCTGCTTGAACCCTGCCTGCAGGCGTCAATTCTCCTCCCCATTTTAAGACCAGAAGCAGGGATGGCTCATTTCTTCTATTGTCTAATTGTACAGAGAGGGGATTTTAGTAGTGAAGCATATTGTAAATTTTTTATCCAAATGAACAAAAATATTTGGCCTCTGTAGGGTTTCAGTATAGGATCTCTTCAACATTATGACTCTTTAATAGATTCTAACATTAAGAAAATAACGACCTGGTGAATTAAAATGGGTACTTTAAACAATGAAACCTGAAGTAGTTAAATTATGAAAAAATATATTTTATATATTAGCAAAAAATAAATCAAGGCAGAAAAACTGAAACAAAATAGATGGTAAACATCCCACAGCTTATAAAAGTTTTAAAGATACTAGTAATTATTGAGGCATATTTTCTTATCCTGGTTCAAAACACCATTTTGGTGAACCCTGAAGTTTCTTTTCTGTTACAAAAGTGCAGTGTTAAAATACAACCTTACTACCTGGTTTTAGGTGTACAGTTCAGCATATTAAGAGACTGTGAATATCTGCCAACAATACAAACATTAATTCAAAACAAAATACTCCTTCTTCGTAACATCAAGACATGTTATACCACTAATCCATGACTACTTAAATGCACATGATATTAACTGAGTAGGTGCAAAAGAATACAGTACCTTCCTCTTCACTGGAAGTCTTAGGGCAGCCATGAGGAAGATATGTTAATTGAACTTTGCGATTGATGCCTGAAAAATGCCCATACCTGAAGTGGAAACAAGGAAAAGTGAGAGGGGAAGAGGGAGAGAAAGATTTTAAATATTTTCTTCCAAAACTACTAAGATCTTGTAACTGGATATAACAAATCTAAGCTAGTCACTGGTTTGTGCATTTGTCCACCATTTATTGAAGCAGTGCTCAGAACAAACATGAACTCAACAAAAACAGAATTAACAGAAGTAACAACTATGCTGTAATGAAACATCTTAAAATACTATCTACTGCTATTCTTTATAACACTGAATGTGAAACTGGAAAAAAATGTCCAAACAACAAGAAGCAGCATTTGCAGATTGCAGAAGTAATTGATCCTTTCAGATCCAAAACTACAGTGGCTATCAGTATCCAGAATCTTGTCTGATGGTGTACCTGGCTACTACCTTTTTAGCCCATTAAGTTCTCAAGCAGAACTCCGTATTTCAAATAATCATCATAAATTTCAATAATTATGTCTGTGCCTTGATATTTTGTTAAATTAAAATTATCTACCACCATTTAGCATTCTAAGAGACCAGATCTTTAATAAGTCTTGAATCCTCATTTTTTGTTGTTTTCTGTTTATTTGGTTAGTTTTTTGTTTGTTTTTGTTTTTTAAATTATTTAATATTTCAGGCTTAATATATAACAACTTATTTATTTGCAATCCTTAAAGTTTGCTGTAAGTAAACAAGTAGAAATGGTGAAAGTTCTTACTGGCTCTATCAGACTTCATTATGTCACACTGCAAGAAGCAGACCCTGCATAAAAATTTCATTTTAAAAACACGCCAAAAGACAAAAATTGATATCAAAGTGAGTAACTTTTTCATGTTAAAAGTATACTGAGACACTAGATATAGCAATAAGTTCAATTAAAAAGACAAGGAAAAAAAACCCCAGAGTGATGGGCCAGTTCAAACATGAGAACCTTTCTCTTCATAATGTTTGTGCTTAAATTATTATATCATATTTGATAACATTGCAATCCAAGCAGTAACTGGTGAAACAGGTCAAAACAGCAGACAGAACTTTGTTGCTATGAAATCTAAAAATTAGACACTTACATTTCTAATACAGTCTTTAGCTGTTCAAGTTTTGCTTTACTTTCTTCAATTTCAGAATCATTGTTTTGACCAAGTTCTACAAGGAGCTGCCTTGCTATATCAAGCACTTCCTGAAGAAAGGAAACATAGGATTTATTTAAATGAACTTCTACTTAAAAATGCTACATCAAGAAAATAAAATAAACTTGCCTGTAACTGCTTTGGTTTTTTCAGTTTTAGTTTTCCAGATTTATATCCATCACATTTTTCAAAAAGATCAAAAAATCTTAAAGAGAAAGAAAAGTGAATACAAAATTCAGTTAATAAATACAGTACTTGAACAAGTGCCTCTTAAAGTAGTCTACAATCAGCACCTTTGCACACTATTTGAAAATCATGTTAAAATCGCACTACAGAGGTCAAACCAAATTTTCTTCAAATCCCAATTACCCAGAAAATCTTTAACACATAAGAGAAATAAGGGCACTAAAAATGCTCTCTTACTAATTTGCTAAGTATTAAAAAACAAAGAGAATATTCTATGTATTTGAATATGCAGCTATGTCAATTCGTAACGGTCAAGAATGATTCAGAACAGAAGCAGGAACCAAAAATACCAAATCCTACACTTCTTCAGCATGTTCTGAATTCAAGAATATAGTCACAAAATAATTAATTCCTTTTTTACTGAAATGGCAACCAATTCCAGGTCAATGACAAAGATGGCATCCTATCAGAAATTCAGAGACACCCCTTTTATGACTTTGACAAAAATAAAGTACACAAAGATGTTGCAGTAAGATGACACTTCACATAAGAATAGTTATGATAAAAAGTGAAACACAGAAGTCACGGTCTAACGGAGAACCAGAAATATTCTTTGCTGCATTACTTTGAATAAAGACACCAACAGACACAAATGCATTTTCCTTAACATCATTCAGGACTGTTAACAGGAGACAGCACATATTGAAGGAAATCTGCACAAGTAATTTGACTGTGCTGTTAGAAAGAGAGGTGCATGCTTGTTAATTAACTGCAGTATCTATTAGATTTAACACATTTAAAAGAAAACAGAACAAAAGCAAATTTGTGATTATGCAATTCCTGCTCAATTCATTGCTTGCACAGCCCCAAGAACTCTCTGCTCTAAAACATGGGAATTAATTTTAACTCACCGCTGATGTTTTACTTCCATTTTCATTTTTTGCTTTGGTGTTCGGTCCCCGTGGCGTATTACAGCTATAACACACCTAAGCTCCATCCTGAAATTCCAAGAGAGTCATATTTCACAGTTCTGCATCTTCAATTTAACAGAAAACCAACCACAATCAAGACAATTGACAAAGTTGTAGTCATCTGACATAACTACAGAAGTGATGGAAGGGTATGTAAGAATATAAGGTTAACTGAAAATGATGTAAGGTATAAAATATAAATACTGATTTTAAGACTTAGGAAACTACAGAATATCTATTTTAAGTAGTTTTTAAAACAACGATTTTGAGGATCATTAAATGAGAGAGGATGTTTATTAGAAGCGCATAATAAGTTGGTGCTGGAACAGTGATTAGCAGTGGAAACTATGCATAAAAGACGCTACACTTGAAGATCTGCTGTTCTATACTCAGCTTGACTAAGGGTGAGAAACTCTGACTGCTGGCATAGCAATTGTGATTCCTTCCTTGTTTTCAGCACACAAAACAAGCATTCATAGGCCAAAGTGGGCACACCTTTTAAAGAGAAAAAAAAATTCACACAAAAGTTACATTGGGAGTTTGGACAATCCAAGTGTAGCTACTATTTTCTTACATTGTTCCAGAGGTGGTTGGCACAATAGGGATGTCTTCAGCTTCTAAAGGAATTGACCATGGTATCTGAAACTGGGGAGCAAGTTCTCTCATTATGATATTTCTAAAAAATGGAGTTAAAAAGAAAAAAAAATCAAGTTTAAAGAACAGCTTATACAATGCACACAAACTCCAAATAGGTTATATACATATATGCATTTTTATTAAAGTAGTTTTAGAGTACTAGAATCCATGAGTGTCTAGATGCATATTTTTCTTTCAATTTTATAATAAAAACCTACTTAAACAACAATTTAAAGCTACTACAGCTGCTACACAGACGTGAAGACTACTGGCCCTGTATGTAATGAACTTCAGCTTTTCAACTTCAGTTCCTAAGTTGCTTGGATACGAATCAGTCTTTTCTCTTAAATATGCAGACAATTGACTGCATTGCTGAAATAAAAGTCCCAGATAATCACCAAGCTATTCTCATCAATAATTACCTGGTACATTTTACCAGTAATTTCTCAAAAGTTTCCGTGATAAAACTGGAAATATAGATACAGGCTCTGGTCCTAACCACAAAATTATAATACAGTATCTACCTCAAGAAGGTTGGTACACTTTGCTAATGTTCTGTTTCACAACTATTTCATCAAAATACACTGGACTTCAGATTAATATCTACACAAGAAGCAGTAATGTGGAAGAAAACAATTGTGCATCTTAAAGTGGAATAAGCCAAAATTTAATTGGCAAAAGGAGTGAAAACACCAGCTGTGACTTAACGCTGCAGTGTATTACCATAAAGATTAAACCATGAGGAAAAAATTATGAGGTAACTTTTTTCAGAGAATTCAACAGCTACAACAATTTAAACAAAGAGACATCAAAATGTGTCTGAGAATTGTAACTCTAACTCAAAAAGTGACCTGAACCAACAGGACTACAGCTGTTATCTAGGACTTCAGCTTAGCTCTTCATCAGTTTAATAAGACACGAAACCATTAGATAATGCAGAAAGTCATGCTGAATCTCCTCAGTGCAATCTTGCTGTAAAGCCAGTTTAACTGGCCAAAATGGGATTAGCCTGCTTTGAGGACAACACTTGCTTGGCATGGAGTTCTATACTCAATACTGTATGATCTCGTTATACCTTTTTTCTGCTTCCAGTGGCAGAGAGAAGATGGTATGATATTACATCAGTTTGGATTTACCAGTATGAAATCCACAAATATATGAATACACACCAGCTTCAAATCAAGCACAAGGTAGAGTAATTTGGACACATTAAACAGCAGCAATCATGACCATCCAGTGGTGATTCACTACCTGAAAAAAACCCTCAACTACCCTTAGGAACTTAATTTGGTTTCCAAAATATTTGTTCAGTTAGCTTTAAGTATCCTCAAAACACTCAGATGTTTTGGATAATTTGGGGACTAAAGAATTTATTTACTATTTATTTATTGACTTAGGACTCTCTTTAGTCATTTATTACTTTCTTGTTTAATGTAATTACTTATTTTATGTGATAATTAATTTAAAATTATTTAGGAATAAGAAACCCGTAGTACATAGTGATATACAACAGATGGAATAAGCAAATTTCCTGAAATAAATCAGTAAACTCTTACCCTAGTATCTTAGCACAATCATCATAGTACTTCATGGAGTTTTTCACAAAACTGAAGCCATTCACATCACAGACATAGGACTGTCCATTAGCACGCAGCAAATCAAAGCCACAAACTGTTTGCTGTTTTTAAGAACAAAAGTTCAAGTAATTTATCACCTTCCTCAAGACTGCATATTCTAAACAAACTTTATATTTGTATAACTAGAAAATAAAATCATGACAGAAATATGCCACATTTTTAATTAATACCTTTTGTCAGCTCCATGTTAGGTTTGCTCATGGCATGCAAAACACCTTCCTATTTTTAACTTTCTAACCCCAAATTGGTGTTACCCTTCCTGCATATCCCTAGCAGTATCAGTGTTGAATGTCAAGTTCACATGTGCACAAACTTAACTTTTAAGATTTACAGCATAATCAAAGATGGGCCTACAAATTCCCCTTTACAACAGTGGTTTCCACCTACACATAGTTTGTAAGGGTGGAAGGCAAGAAATCACAAAAACATTGAAAAAACCACTTCTGTTGAAATTTGACAGGATAGTTTTGACACTGATGTACTACTGACATCATTAATATGGGATACTAGAAACTATTTTAACAGATCTCTTCTTAAGACCTAAAGCTCACTTTGCTGATAAAGATTCAAATCCTACAGGCTCCAGAATGCCATCACAGTTACACACAGGAAAGGAGACAGACTGAGAGCCTTTTAATGGAACAGGTGAAAGGATGATAAAACACCTAAGTTTTGAACAAAGAAATCTTGAAACTATTAAAAAAATAGAAACTATTAAACACTTCAAATAAGGACCTAGTCATATAAATACCAAATTAGCATTAATTTGTACCCATTGTAAATACTAGGGAACAAAAGTTACAAAAAACTTTACAGAAATTGTGTTTTGCTAACTTAGATACCATTACCAAAAGGTGTGAAAATATTATGCACAGAATATATACACTCTGGGTTACTGAAACACAACAGCAACATGCCAATTCAGGAAACTAAATGCAACATAAACAACTCATCCAGAACATTAACATTTCAGGAAGACTTTTTCTAGATTAGAAAGAGATGTGGAAGTTTAACTTTTTACCTTCTTGGGAGTTCTGCAGCAATTACCACTGTTGGCTCTGTGCTCTAAAACCCTACAGAAGTTTCATGTAGCAAACAATTAATTAACACTAAATGTTTGATCAGATTGGAAAGTAATCAGCTTACCTTAAAGGCGAGGCATACTTTCCAGGCAATTAACTTCTCTCTTGCATTCAGGATGACTGGATACCTTACTTCTTTTCCCTCACTATCTCGTTCTACCTTGCCATCCAGAGCTGGGGACTTCCGGGCCTCCGCATGAGCATAGTCTGGACCTACTGTGTACACCTGAGTTGAAACACAGGAGCTCTTAAATTATGCTACACATATGAATATGTTTTGCTAAATTTATCTCAAACGTGAGAATGACATCAAAAGATACTAGCTGCTTTCTTCATTGAAAAGGTCACACTAAAGTATCCTCCTCCATGGCATTCTCTGCCTTCAGAGAATGCCCATCATTTACTGACAGTCTAGGATAACACAAGAAAATAGTCATTACAAAACTTGATGAATAAAAATTGAATTTCTCAGTTATGCTTGTACCGAGGTAAAAAATAATGTCTTCCTCTTCAAAACATCTGCAGAACTTGGAGAATAGGTTAATTTGAGAATTATTTCAGTTTACTTATTATGGAAATCTGACTGCAGGACTCATTCTTTTCAGTAAAAAAATATTTTTACCTTTTAGACAGGACTAAACAAAGGAAAGATCTGTCCAGTTCCAGCATGACAAGGCAGGAACTTGAGAGAACAACTGTGATCTTCCCACTTTAATTTTGCTGTTCACTGAAAGAACTGGGGCATATGCTAGAAGAGACTTGCCAGCAGCTCTCAAAAATAGTCTACTTGAATTAAAAACAAAACCCCAAGCATTGATAAAAAGTATTCAGCTAAACCAGATGACTGGAAATAATGCCAATTTAGTGAACTCTGGAAAGAGGAGGAGTTAAGAGAAGCTGCCTAATATAAAGCTGATAGTCTTGTTAAGAGAGTACATTTTTTGGGGGGTGATAAAAGCCCACAGCTGCTGCTTGATGACCAGACTACAGCTAGTCAAAATAGTCCCCACCCCTCAAGTCATCTCTTCATGTTGCAAGAAACTTCTTGGAAAATTTGTAAATCTCTTACACAAAGTCTGCTAACTCAAATTAACCTATTGCAAAGTGTTGCACAAAATAAGAATATACCTCATTAATACATAGCAACTTAAAGATCAGGATTTTTCTGAGGATGTGGAAAGAGCATCCCCCTCATGTACCATGGAGTGATACCAAGAAGATGATTGCAACTGATAAAAGGGCTCTTTGGCCTAAGATTGGACTAGACTCACAGTCTCTACACTTGCACCTTTTTGTCTAAATACAGTGATCTCCTATGTATATTGTAAAACATTTGTTTCACATGTTTAGAGATAGGCTTAAAATAGCCAGAATGAACAAAAAGGGAAAGAAAACAATCTTCATATGTGGCTGCCTTAACACCTAGTTTGTTATTGCTCTGTTTTAGCATTCTTTTATGACACCTAATCCTTACATCTGTTGAGAAAAAAAAGAAGAGTGAAAATTATTATGGCCTAGGTTAATGAAGGCTATTTTCTTCAACTTAATAAAATTTTAGCAAGTAACCTTTGTTTATTAATTAGCATACTAAGATAATTGGTAAAATATATTTCAATCACAGATTTCTTTGTAACTTTTAACCTTCAGACATAATATCTAGGGAGCCTCTGTTAGCACAGGAAAGTAGATGCTGCTCTGGCACTAATACAATACAAATAAAGAAAGACAATATGCTGGGTAACAAGCCTCCAGCATTTGATTCTAACAATGCAAGCATAGCTGCTCTACATTACAAGTATTATGTTTAGATAGAACATACCTCTATGTTCAGCTAGAATCAGAATTACGTTCTTTACTAATGGACTGTATTAAAACTTGATTAAAATTAATCCTTGATACAAAAATATACTACCATCTTTAAAACTGACAAGCTCTTTGATCACTTGATTGTTCTAAATATAAATAAGAGCAAACAGTTGTCATACCTTCACGTCAGTGCCATCTGTAGGCATGAATTCCTCATAAATATAGGAGCCTGTTTTTCTCACACTGCTTTCAGGAGAATAAACACTGCTTCTGCTGCCAATCTGAAAGACATATTTTTCCATTAAAAAACTCACAGGCTACTGCTTGGGAAACTTTTAAACTCCTTAAAATAACACACTTGTCCTGAGAAAACACGTTCTGTTCCAAGTGAAGCAAGGTTTTCGTTGTTCCCAAAATATTTTTGTTTAAATTCTAGAAGTGAATTAGTGTATTCTAAAATTCTAAAAGTGATAGTATGCATCTTTTACCTCTAAGAACCTGCAGTGGCTGACAATCTACTGCAAGATGCAGCGGTCTTCATTCAATCTACACACTCTCCTAATTTCTCTGATCTGCCATTACTGCTATGCAACCAGGACACAACAGAATGACTCTGCAATCCTGTTGGACATCTCCACGCCCTCACCTTTAGCCCACACCCTCACCTTTCGAAAGAGCCTCTGGCTTCCACCCCCAGCAGATGTTGGATAGTAAATGTAAACATTGTGGTCTTCAGCACTAACTGGCTTTTCTACAAAGGGCTTTTGGAAAATTTCTCCATTCACTTCCACGTGATCTTCTCCTTCAATCAAGTTGCATTCTGAAGAAACAGTGCAAAGAAGAGAGGTGTAATAGTATACTAAAGGAATGAAATTTTTAAGAGATCTGCATTGATTTTGCAGGTTGAAATATTGTATTACATTTTTATTTCACTGATTTGTTGCTGACTGCACAAAGACCTGATGATCATGTCTGCTGTACCAGGTCTATATCATGTTAGTTTAATACTATGTTCCAGAATCTCTATTGACTCCCTCAGGGTCAGAAAGAAAATAGTCTCCTGCAGTTGCATAAGGTGGTACATTTTGGAAATGCTTTGAAGACAGAGGGAAACACTGTTTATCTTTTTCTTCAGTGCCTTTCTCTGAAATACCTGGGAGCTGGCAGGTGGACAGTGCACATGGTGTGGTGCCAGATGCCACAGTACCTTCCACAGGCTGAGAACTGTCTAATACCGTGTGATTCATCCACCCTGCACAGAACGGTCCTCTGGTATCAGGGATCAGCAATCTCTTCACTGCTGGTTAACTGCATGCAGCAGCTTTTATTTTATTTTTGTAGCATAAATGTCTAATTTTCTCTGATTACACAGACATTTTAGTGCAAAATTCCCTTGTCTTGACCTGCCATTGCAAACTCTTACTGTTGATATAAATTTTCACTTTGGCAGAGAAAATTGTTTTCATGTACTTAAAAAAATAATTCCAATTTATAATCAGAGTGTATCATCTGCAGATGTGCCTGGATGAGATTTCCTTTATATGGCTGCTGATAGAAGGGAAAGTATTCAATGGCCTGACTTGTTTCCATCTCCTAAGTAAAATTACTAATTATTGTGATAAATATAATATCATGAATGCTGCTGTCTTTGGTGACATGTTAGAATCTCAGTTTGAGTATGGGGGCCCCTATATTCTAGTTGTTCTATGACATCTGTAAGACATAGGATGTCAGAATCGTACTTTTCAGATGCATATTTGTACTGCCTTTGGCTGGGATAGAGTTAATTTTCTCCACAGAAGCTGGTATGGTGCTATGTTTTGAACTTGTGGCCAAGACACAAGTCTTGATGTTTTTGTTAGTGCTGAACAGTGCTTACACAGCCTCCAACTTTCTTTTTTCACACTGCCCCCCACAATGGTACTTGCGCTGAAGGAGAAAGTAAACTCTGACAAATCGTCTAGCCAGTGAAATTTAGCTTCCCACCACATACATACTATTCTCCACTGGAAACAAAGAGGTGTTCATAGTTCATAGTTTAGCCACTGCTTTTTTTACCTTGGGGATTGTTTGGATCACGGTTCAGAACTGCATAGCGGGGAAGTAAAATGCCTTCTGCTTTAAGAATACCATAGACTTCTCTTCTAGAAGAAAAGAACAAATGTTGCATGGTGAGCCAGGAAATTCTAGTAATATTTGCATTTTACAGTCCACAAGTAAAGGAGAAAAAGAAACACAATTGTTTTCTAAATCACACAATTGTGATTTATAATCTTACACAAGGTAAGATTACATATATAAGGCTCTACTTACTAATACAATGCTTTAAAGGTCACTGACACAGCTGTACCTTTGCAGTGATCTCGTCAGCATCAATAAAAATGCAATTTGCAAAGCCAGTCCTTTCATCTCCTCTCTGGCAGTGCAGCAAGAATTTGCATAGAACAGTTCTCTTGTTAAAGGAGATTGTTAACAAGAATGGCTGGAAAAGTTTATACAAGACAGCAACTGAAGGCATCCAAAATAGCAAGTCTGCTCACTGTTCAGAGCACTCCAGTGCATGTGTATTTGGCTCACTATTATTTCAGTAATATTTGCTATGCATGACTGCAGCTCCAAAGGAAAATTCACTTTCAATAACCACAGGATCTTTGACTACCAACAACTTCCGTCAAGTACCCCCTTTACAGAAAAAAACCCACCCTCAACATGAATTCTACAGTTATAGGAGCCTCTACAGTTATGTACCAACATACCTATGCTATACATATTTTCAGAGTTCAAACTTTTTTGTTTGCTAAGCTTCACAAAAATGTATCACCAAATTTCTGACTTGGTAAAACTTCAGACATATCAATATAAGAGCAGTAAAAGAAAAAAACCCACACACACTTAAAGACACAGTGCAGAAGACTGCCTACATTAATAAAGCATAACATTCACTGCAATTTTATTTATACTAGTGTACAATCATGGAATCACAGGACAGTTTGAAGTGATATTAAAGTCCTCTAGTTCCAACCCCTTCACCATGGGCAGGGAAAATACACTGGAACTGTTGCTATGTGATAATAACAAATTCTTCCAGTCTCTGACAAAAATAGCTTGATTTATAGGTAATTAATGTTATTTACCTGTCTTGTATGTGATACTGCATATTCAAGTCATTGATAATGAATGGATTCCTGAGTTTTGCATAGGCAACTGCTTTGTCCAGTGGAAATCCTAAAATGTTTAATAAGGCAAATAAATTAAAATTACAAACCAGTAAGTACTTTGGAACTTTTGTATTCAACATTTAATACAACTGGAGACTTCAGTGCGAGGGTGCTCCCTCAAGAAGAGACACACATAATATCAGTCTAAGACTATCATGAAACTACAGTCTAATTTCAGTATAGTCTGCCAAAAGTCTTGTCTTCAGTTCCCTCCTCCTCACTTCACATGCCCTCCACTTCCACAAGGCCAGAACTAAGGTTTTTATTGCCTCTGCTTGAAAATACGAATTTTAACTTCAGGCTGCTCATCTTTGGTTCACTGCCCGGCCCCATAAAAAAAACCCTTAGCAGAGATACCCAGAGAACCCAGAGAACCAACACTCCCAGTGAGAAAGCAGAATGCCTTCAAATTATAGGACCAAGTATTAGCTCACCACTTCCACTGGCTCCACAAGTATTTGCCAATGGAACCAACTATCTTAATACCATGTCAGACAGGGCTTTCTCAAGCAATGAGAACAGTATAATTTCAAAAGCCTGTATTTTAAAGTCAGTTGTAGAATATTAAACAAGATAAATGAATCACTTGCCAGGAAAGTCCAATAAAACTACATGACAAAAAACCTAAAAGGACCCTCAAATAGGTTAAATAATTTAGATGTCAGAAGTATTTATGGTATTATGAGAAGATTTACCTTTAGAGTGAAAAGAAATGAGACAGTCACATAACGGCCAGTTTTCTACTGGCTCATTCAAGATAACATCCTCTTCAAATATTACCACAGTTATATACTTAAACATGGAGAGGCGTTCAAGAATTTCTTTCATTGGTTTGGACTTTGATTTCTTAGCCATTGAACAAATCCCAACTGCAATTTGTCTTTCCGGTGGCTGAAAAGGAGGGGTGGGGGGAAGGCAAAGTAATTATTATGTTTTCTCAGGACACGACAGGGTTTCAGCAGCACAGTACTAGAGCAGATATTTTGGGTTAAAATTCACATGCTACCTTTAATTTAGTATTTAATCAGGTAAATTGCTAGCAGATAACAAAATGCAGCATAACAGCATATCACACTGCTCCTTTATGAAAAATGACTCAAAAATTATACTGTTTACTAGCCCTACATGACTTTTTGTGAATATTGTACCAGGAAAAAATAAGACACGATCAAAATCTAAGTCACAAATGTCAAATCTTAACAAAATCATACTTATGGCTTACTCTAAAATTAACTAGCAATTAATTTTTTAACTATGCAATTTTTCTGCATCTTCATATTAGGCAAAAGGCTTCTCATCACCTAATATTACAAGTGAACTACGAAAAGGGAAAGCAGTAAAGCAGAAAATAACATTCTAGATTTCTGAAATATTTAGGGCATAAACAGTTTTACCTTTCTTTGTAATACCCTGTATTTACCTTCATGTTAAACCTTCAATAATTTCATTCCCCCAGGGGTATTCCTAAAGGCAACAGCCAACCTACCTCTGTTTAAAATAAGCAAACACAAAACCCACAGAACAATCCTTCAATTCAACTTACTGCTTTTTTAAGACACAGCCAGTTACCTTTCCTTGCTAAAATAGACTGAGCTGTCTGAGCTGCTAATTTCTGCATTTCTGAGTTACTTTTAATGATGGAAGTGGCTTAGCAATACTGTCTTGCATTTAAATTTTTCAGGCATGTTTACAATCAGTGAAAATTCAATCTGACTATTCCCTAAAGTGAAATGTTGCAGATTAAAAGAACAAGTAAAATACAGTGAAAAAAATGACATGACAATTCATGCATAATAAAATTAAGAGTTTGTCTTAAACTAAAATTGGTAAGCACAGGGCTAAAATGCAATTGAGAACACGCTATGAAGAAAACAAACTAAGGTGTAATTTAAGATTAAGTTAGCATGCACTTTCTATACACCAAGACAAGGAAGAACAAAATAAAACACCAAAAGTAATTGCAAAGAAGTTGACAACACACAAAAGAAAAAATCTCAATCTTTTTGCTACCAACTATTCAAATAAATAAAATGGAGGGTTATGCCACCAAGTCTATTCCCAGAATCCAAATCAAGTCTGTAAAGCAGGCACATCAACCTCAGTTGCCCTGAAACTCTGTATTAAAATTAAGCACATCTTGATTTTATATACTGTTCAAGGTATACTAAATTTTCAAGTGTGCTGTATTTCCAAACATTACTGACAGGTCATTATCTGAAAAATTTCTCAATTTACAACACTATTTCAATATTAACCTTATGTATGCTCATGCCATTTCAATGAAAAACAATGCTAGAGAACATACAGAGCAGCACACAGGTGCCCCTACAGTACATACAGAGTCATACTCTTCCTCTTCTTCTTCCCCATGGTCATAGAAGTGTTCATAATCTGCTGATCTGGCCGAATCCAACAATCCTTCTCCATCCTCCCCGCCCACGAAGAACCTAGGAGGATCATTCTCCGTCGCATTAACAGACATGGTTACAGGATCGACAGAGATCTATGTGGAAACTGCAGCCAGCCTGGCAGCTGAGGCACTGGGCATGTTTCCCACTGACCCGGGAACACCAAAGTCCTGCTCCTCGGTGCTGCTTGTGCGTTGTTGCCTCTGGGATCACGTTGTCTGTCAGGCACTGTGTGACTGGTATCATCAGCTCATTATTGGCTGGAGTTGCTGCTTCAAGAAACCCACAATGCGCTGCTGCTTCCCTGAGATGACAGAGCCTACAAGAAGTACAAAAACAAAAGAAAAGGCCCATTTGATAAAGGGGCATAAAATAAACCCTTCTGATTTAGAAAGAGTGTTTGGACATTTGCACGCCTGTGAGCAAAGCATCAGAAATAAAATTGTGCACACTACACACAGTCTACACTTTTACAGTTATGGTTAGGGAAGGAGAATAATTCCAAAATTTTTATCAAGCTGCTGATGCAGAAATTTTGAAAACAGACAATGCCACTCACAGAAGTAAAAACTGGCAAATGTATTTTTTTCCCGACTTAAGAAAGTTAAGGTGTAGAGTATGTATTTTAGGCGAAAAATAAAACAAGAATTAAAAATTCTCCAGTATTTGCAATATTTAACATGCTACCCCTGTCACCAGCTGTTTTTCCACAGAAGTTTTGTGAACAAATGGCAAGGGCAAACAGACAAAAGTGCTAATGTAAACTGGAAAGCCATGATTAGGGCTATTCCTAAATAGAAATCTAGTCTTTCAAAGCCTGAGTGAATCTTCTCTTTGAAAGCAGAACGTATGTGACAGCTTGATGTTTGCTTCTTTCCAACAAAGCATTGCCTTGTTTCCTCCCTGAAAAATTAAGAGTTACAGAGATGTACATTAGCACTGCCTTCTGCCAAAAGTACTTCTAACCACTTATACAGGTGAAGCAAACACATATTGTACCCTTTTAACCTGTCACGTGAAAATAAAATATTGGCAAAATAACTCATACACACAGAGACTCAGAGCTCAGGGATTCGTTGTTTTAACTAGGTTAACTATTGCTGTAAGTTGTACATGGCTTTATAACATTAATTATAATGCATCACTACTGGTTAGAGAATTAACAAGCTGTTACTTGTTTAGAAGCTCGTTTGATCCAAGGGGTTTAGGTTAAGTTGTTTATTAGTCAGATCATTATGCAAGTGCCATTCAAAAATGATGTCTCAGCAGAATGGAATTTGTCTTTAAATATCGATCAAAATGACTTTGGCTGTCCGATGAACTAAGTGAAGCAATAGTAAATTCCCAGCGGTGATCATCCTCTCAGCTTCCTGGGAAGGAGGATGGTAAACAAAGGAAAAGTTGCCCAGAAAGAATCTGTCCTAATTCAGAGGTTAAGTGTGGGTCAACAACACAGATATTTCAGATCTAGAAGTTGAAACTGAGGTCTAAACACCAGGATCCTGGACTGACAACAGAGCATTAAAAAGATTTACTTTCTAAACCTTTTTGCTGTGTATCTGCTCTCCTTCCATTCTGCTTCCATTCTAACATAAAATTACTTTCACTTAGAATGCAAAACTGCAGCTGTTTGCCCTTCAGCAATAAGAAAATGAAATTTCAAACACCTAATTCATATGGCTCCCATGAGAGTTAAGAATTGGGTGTTGAGGCAAATCAATTCTGTTTATGACAGGGTGAAGAAAGTGAGCTTTCTGAATCCTTTTTCTAGCAAGCTTCAGAAAAGCAGAAGTTATTGCCAACATCTACTGGCAACCACAAAATATTGAAAGGCATTAAAACCATGAAAGACCCTAACACCTAAAAACCCTGGGAAAGCCTGAAAATTAAGTTTAACAATTCCACTTATATCAGCTTCCTTCCCACTATCCAAATTCTGTATAGTGGAAACACGTTTTTTAATAACTTTTTAAAACTCGAAGTTTTGTCATAAAGGACGAACAACAACTTGAAGTAGATAAACAGGAGGTCTTAAAAGGAGCTTTTTAATCTTTCTTTCCCCTACCTCTTCCTGTGGTGCACTTTGTGAGAGCAGCAGAAGTTGTGAGGTTCATGTGCAGTTAATAACTAGTTATTTCACGGGGATCTCTGGTACTGCTGGAGTCTCTCTGACCCAAAAGAATTACTTCTCAAAGCAAGCAGAAACCATACAAATAGATCGAAGGGAAAGCACAACATATTTGTCTACAAATGACACAAAAATATAACCTGACAAACTTAATTCCCTAACAAACCTACCTGAGACTCAGTGTTCTGCTGCCTTCCCCATTCAGAAATCTGGAGACTGTTGGTGTTATTGGTGGCAAGCACAGTCATGTCTAGTGGCGCTCCACTTGTGCAAGAGACTCTGAACAGCCACATAATCTGCCTGTTCCAAGCAAACTATTTTCTACAAGATTAACGTTGCTCACCCTTCAGAAGGCAGATGAGTAACTAGACTGCCACTCCATGCTACTGTCACAGGCCCCCGGGTATTCATAGTTTGTGAAAATAACTCCGAAGACAAAGATCAAGAAGAGATACTGACAATTTTCAGGCTTGTAAGCTACAGCATGAACTCATGAATGGCATACAAACTGGCATTCGGACTGTGATGGTTACTGGCTTATCTTCCCAGCAGCAGATGCTGCAAGCTACTGTCATTAGCATAAATTTGTGTCAGAATATATTTAATAAATTAATTATGTTTTAGAATTAATGCTTTCAGAGATAGGAATTAAAATTCCTTACCTCCAAATGCTACAGTAAAAATTGAAATATCCCCTTCTTCCTTGTGGTGCCTGAAATAAAAAAGAAACCAAGAAAAGAGGCATGTAAAGAGAAATACTAGAGTAAGAAAGCAGCTGCAACTACAATGAGCAATTTACATAAGCCTCCCCAAACCCACCTACAGTTATCTGACCTCTAAAATGCAGCAAGATTGCACCTGAATAAATACATGGGTCTCAAGTTGTACACCAAGAAGAAATAATAGATGGCAGAGTAAGAAGACAGAGTTGCTTTCCAGCTTCAGAAGCTTCTAGTACACAGTACCCCATGCAAAATTCCATAGTGCTGCACCTGGAACAAGGAAGAGTGTTCCCAGCACCACTTTTCTTTATTAAGAAATAAGCAGCAGCAGCAACACGAGAGCAGAGACACTTTACATGAGATCTCGTACTTGGTGCATTAGAACAAGCCTCATCAGACAGTTAAGGTCAAAATGTTACACGCTCACCTCAACCATGAAAGACTGCCAAGGTAAGCAAGACAAAACGCAAAGGTTTGTGCTAGAATATACACTGACCCATTTCCAAAGACATAGGATTAAGAACATCTAGGCAACAATCTCCCACCATGCAATGACCTCTCCAGGTAAAATTAATTAGACCATGTTCTCTTCAAACCTTACACAAGGTTTCTGTTTTGCAGATCACAGATTTAAAAATCTTCAATAATTTTGAGAAATGCTGTGCTGTTCCTTAAAAAGATTTTCTATCAAATGTATAGCCTGTTCACAACATGATATGTCTTACAAGCACTCCAAATTCAATGTTCACTCCAGTGGTGCACTACAGACTTTTCTTCCAACAGAACATTTCTGCATTTCCACAGTAATATTCTGAAGGAATTTCACAAGTATATTCTGAAAGAATAAGCCAAAACACAGTCCTTGCTAAGTGTTAACAGATTTACCCACAATTTTCTGTCCCCACTGCACATGTTTCAGCAGCTCAGGAATCCAGCTCTGGTGTTTCCCATATTTACTTAGACCATAAAGATTAGCATTCCAGTAACTGTCAGCAACAAATCAGCTCAACACAGCAGCAGTGGTCTGAACAATCATGAAAAAGGGGCTCGAAGTTTTAACAGCCATGCTTTGAATACTAACAAAAATATATACATAATATAAAATATAACTCCTGTACAAACAGAAGCATTTCACAAGGTTTTCTTCTGTGTCTCTACAGCTTCAGAATTAAAAACATACACTGCCTCTACTGCACACTAATGGAAACTAAGGGAACAAAACTAGAGTGTTATTTCAAGAAAAAAACCTCAGCACAACATACATTAAATAGCTTTAAAACATTTCTAAGTCACCAACCACTCGGGAAAACAACTTTTAAAAATGCCATTATATCGTAAGAACTACGGAACACTTAGTCACATTTACATTGTGGAATTTAACAAACAGGTAACAGTACAAGAATCATAAGTGTTGCTCATCTGTTACACGATTCCGCAGATATATATAAAGAGTAAGAAAACAGACCACTCCCCTGCACCTTACCCCCATACTGTACTCTGTAGGCACATTTCAACTGCATCTCTTACCAGCTTTCTCCAATTTAAATTAAGAGATTAAAACCCAAATAATGTTAATAGCAATTTTTCAAGTAATGTCAAGTGAGTTGAAAAACAGTTTTCGACATCTTCCTGCTAGAATCATTACAGCTAACATTTTCATTAATATATTTAACAGTAAGAGTGTTTGCCTCACTCTTGCTGAGGCATTTCACTCATTTTAAAATTCCAATTCTGTAACGTGATTTATGGTGTAACAAGCCACCAGAGACAGCCAGGTTTGTTGGGCTGCTGGTGAAGCAGAAAGTGACCAAGCGGAGGGGAGACAGGGGAGAAGAAAGAACCAATGGAGTCAGAGGTGACAGCACCAACTGCAATCCCAAGTGCTCTCCATGGATGTGTAACACTTGTCTACAGATGATTCAAGGAAACATGGTAATACTTCAAACTTAAATATGAGACTTTAGAACCATTAACAAGAGCAAGATACAAGAATAGCATTTCTTTAGGTCTGACAGATGACCAGGAAGAGAGAGGAGACAGGACAGCCAAAAGGCAGAAAAAGAGGGAAAGGATGCCAAGGCACAGATGCTGCTGAAGACAACACTGTGAGCAAACCAGACCTGACTTTTTATCGCTGCACTTTATACAGCAAAATATACATATTCTCTCCAATTTAAAAGTGAAGAGAGTTTAAAATGTCTGCTGCGTCATACAGTCAATAATAAAGCAATTAGCATTTACACATAGATGTTGTTCTTTTCTACCACATCCTGTGAGAAACTGAATGACAGCTGCCAGCCCATTACTGAGATAGACCAAACCTAAGAAAATATGCTGAGCAGTTCTGTCCCAATATACCTCAACAACAGAGAATGTCACAGTTAGAAGCTGATAATACTTTTACACAATAACAACGAATTCCCAAACAACCCAAACCCTCACAAAAAAACCACGAACAAACAAATTAGACAATCACAAAACCCACAAAGCGATATAAAGGTTTCCAACAATTACTGGAATTTATAAGGTCCAGATATACAACAAGAAACTTTGAAAAGCCTTCAGCTCTCTTTATCAAATATGACCTTCAACACCCTTAAGAAGTTTATCACCACCTTCTGTAACTCAGCTCTGCTCAGTAACATCAAGCAAGAAACTGCACTGATATACAACAGAAGAGAAAAGAAACAGGCTAAAAAGAGATAACAAAGGAAAAAGATACATTATAAAGTCTACATCACACAGCATTACAACAACTAAGTCACCTGCTATGATCTTGCATCAAACATCAAGCTAACCTCTTCCCTTATCATGAAGAATCTCCCAGAAGAGATGAAAAGTAGCCTTCATTTGTTGCTCTTAGCCAGACAACTCGTTTCTGCCTACAAGCCAAGCACAGCTCTCAGACTGCCAGATGAAGAGCCATAATCTATGCAAATGACAGCTGTGAACGTGTTAAGTTCTTTTAGTCTGCAGGAACACCAAAAATATTTTTACAGTGCTCCAAAAGCACTGTAGCAGTTCATGTATTATTCCATCAGAAAAATTCCAGCAGTTCCCATTCTAAAAGAGATGACCTACCTTTCAGTTTCACTGTACTGACACCTGAAGAAACATTCTTAAGAATAAAGAGGAGCCATGAGCCTTCCTTGTCAGGTTAAGTGCCTGCATTGGGTTTACCAGTAAGGCTTTGATGATGAGCAGCAGGGGTGGCTTCTGTGAGAAGAGAAGCTGCCCCTGTGCAAGACAGAGCCAGTTTCAGTCAGCTCCAGGATGGATCTGCTGCTGCCCAAAGCTAAGCCCATCAGCCACACCAGTGGTATCTCTGCTTTAACATATTAAAGGGCAAAAAACACTGCACAGTAGCTGAGCGGTGACGGTAACTGAGAGACACAACCCCGCAGACATCAAAATCCTTGAGAAACGAGAGGGAGGAGGTGCTCCAGGCACCAGACACTCCTTTGCAGCCCATGAAGATCACTGGGAAGCAGGATGTGCTCTGCAGCCCACAGAGGTCCACAGTGGAGCAGAGATCCACCTACCGCCCATAGGGAACCCCACACTGGAGTAGGTGGATGTGCCCCATGCTGGAGGTCCTAGCAGGAGCTGCAGCCCATGGTGAAGAAACATGGACAGGAATGCTGTTCCAGGCTGGAGCCCCCTTTTACAGAGATTATACTCAGTACTCAGGTGGCTCTTTATAAACAAATGAATTTGTATACGAGAAAAGTGTCATTGCTTAGTAAATAGAACGGTTTGGGTTGGAAGGGACTCAAACACCTCATTCCAACTTCCATGCTGTGGGTAAGGAACTTCCATTAGATTGCTCAGAGCCCCATCCAGCCTGGCCTTGAACACTTCCACGGATGGGGTATCCACAACTTCCTTGGTCAACCTGTGCCAGGTACAGCAACTGTACCTGTATCTTCTCCTGAGGACTTTAACTGCTTTCCAAGAACTTTGCCACCTAAATGTCTGTGTCCAAAGTAAGACTTCAGTCTGACCCTCCATATTACAGTAGCTCAGGGGACAGAAAACTGAGAAGCTATACCGTGCCACGTGAAAAAAATCTGGCTAGCAAATATCACCCTCTTACCTTCAAGATAAGAGAGTATTTTTATTTTTAATTTTTCAAACTGGCAAACTACTACAAACTGACATCTGGCATGTGTTAGAAGCATCTCCTGCACAGTCACAGAACAGATAACCTTCACACTCATTCACCTCCAAGAACATTTCTAAATCAAACCCTGTCAAACACATCACATAAAGGTATTAAAATCTGTGGCAAGTTTGAATGTTTCAGGAAAGGTTGGCTTCCAAACTTCTAGAGATCCCCACTCAACGATGCCAAAACAGCTTCTCCAGACTCTCACAAAGAACTACTTCAACTTTGTAGAGATGAGAGAAAGTTTTCACAAAAAAAAAAATAGATCTGTCCCAGAGTTCACTGGGCTCAGACTCTGGAGGCCTGATCTGTTCTACCCACAACTCCCAGAAGGAAGAAACTTTCTTCCACAGAAAGAACCAACCAAGGCAAGCCAATCAGTATAGAATTTATATTTCTCACACAGTGAGGTGTAAAAGGCATATTATATCACTGTGTGCCTCAAAAAGTTTTATATAGTAGGAACAGTTTTGCTACTGGTTGAATCAAAATTTGTTCACTAAGACAAAGATGGATTCAATGGGAATTTTGATACTGCAGGGGAAAATAAAAAAAAATTGGCTTGTTACTAGAGAGATGATGCAGAAGGGAAGCAAAACAGACCAAAGCAAAGCAAGTTGAATAGATAAGGGGAAACAGGGCTGAGAAAGAAAGACACAACACAATGCAGAAACTGTGTAACAAACAAAAGGGTAAACAAGATAGAAATGGTTTGGATGAGAAAGGAAACCACTTCCTCGCAGTGGCTGTGACACTGTGGCTGACTAGGGCCAACTACAACAGCAGTGCCAAAGCCCCAGCATCTTCCAGGATCAGGAATACTCACTAAAGTTCCCAGGTTCAGGAAGGCACCGCAAGAACAAAGAGGAACACTCACTCCATGCATTCCTACCACCTCTGCTCCTGACAGGTTATTTTCTAGTAATCCATTCCAGTCACAGCAATCAATCAATCAGTCCTCAGCTTTGGGGCTTATTATCACAGGCAACAACCTCCCTTGCCCCCAGCTCCTTCTGGATCGAATTGAGGCATTTTTCGGGACGCCAAAGGCGGAGTTTCAGGATGCCCCGACAGCAGCGGCCCAAGGGATGCCCTCAGCCCTCTTACCCTGGGACACAAAGGGCAGCTCCTGGAGATCCCGAGGGACACGGGGGGATGTAGGGAGGGGAGCAGGCTGTGACAACCCTTTGCCCACCCCAGCCCCGCCGCTGCCGGGAACGGGAAGGCAGAAGAGGGGAAAGAGGGGAGAGAAGGGATGAGGAGGGGAAGGAAGGGATGGNGGCGGTCTGGGCGGGGGGAAGGGCGGCGGGCAGCAAAAAGGTTGCGTCGGCGCAACTCTACGCATGTGCGGGAGCGGGTTTGGGGGGCGGTGTCTTCCCGGCGGATGCACGGCGGCGCCGGCGTGCCCCGCGCGGGGCATGCTGGGAAATGTAGTCCCGCCGCCGCCGCGGCATTCCCGGCGGGAACCGCATCCCGGAATTCCACACTGCCCTCAGACCCGCCCGGCCACTCAGGCCCCTCAGGCAACCCAGCCCTCAGGCAGGTTCTCACGGGCTGGAGGAGAGCCTATCTAAACAGAGGTTTAGATGAGATATGAGGGAGGAATCCTTCCCTGAGGTCGTGGCACGGATTCCCTGGAGAAGCTGTGGATGCTCCATTCCTGGGAGTGTCCAAGGCCAGGCTGGACGGGGTTCCGAGCAGCCTGGGATAGTGGGAGGTGTCCCCGGGAGCTGGAAGGGGGTGGTTTTTGTAGTCCCTTCCAGCCCAATCCATCCATGGGGAATTCCCGTTTCTGACAGGAGCTGCAGGCAGAGGGAGGGGAGCTAGTAAAAAACTGGACTAAAAGAACAGTTTTGCAGTCAGGACTGGGGTTGTGTGCCAGGAAATAATGGGCATTAACGGGTGAAATAGGTGAGTGTGAGCAGGAGTGGCTGGTTTGGCCAAGACACCAAAAAGGGCTCTGGTTATTTGGACATTTTTTTCTCTTTGCCAAAATTCCTCCCTTAAAGGCTTTAAAGTCTTTCCTGGCTTCAGAGGTGCTAAGAACTGATCGCTGATTCTACATCTTTGATTTTCAGACTACCAGATACGAGTATTGAGAGACACAGCATAAGAATTATCTGAATAGATAACAAACCCAGAAGGGTTTATAGTTCGCTATCTTCAGGGTTGTTTTGTCTGTTTGTTTGTTTTAAGACCGGGTTGAACAAAGTAAACAAGGTATTGGGGGGGAAGGTTAGTAGGGAAACAAGAAACTAAACATCCATAAAGGAAGCTCCTATAATGTTGTTCTCTTAGGCAGCAATCCCGCAGACTGTTGAAGCACTTGAGAGTTTGCTGGATCAGGATCCTACTAAATTAATGTATATGGATACTACATAATGTATTACTTTCTTCATTGTCTTCCCTAAGCTCTTCCAAACTCTGATAGAAGAAACTACAATTGCAGGAAGGAGGATGGGGCATCTGTTCAGCTGAAGTATCTGCCCTAGTCCTGCTCAGGTGTATCTTGTTAAAATCAAGCACTTTGTACTACATGGAGAATGTTCACTGTTTTGGGCAAGAGTTTAAAAAGTACTGGAAGAATAAAGATTGTTCTGTTACATCTTTTCTTGCTAGGTTTGAAAGTCTGTGTCAAGCCAAACCAGTCTGTGGTTAATTATGAGGTCATACCTGGCTAGTTTTGACTTGACACTATGCACAGATAACTTAAGTGCAGGACTGGCCTTCAGGAGAGCCCTGAATGAAACCTGATTGCTTACCCTTGGCAGCTGGGATATTTTAATTGCCCTTCAACAGTGCTCTTTCACTATCAGAAATACTAGTTCATTGATTTCTTTGAAACAACAGAAACATGAATTTATTTTGCAGCAGCCTCACCTTCCTTTCTGCTGTTAGTTATCCAATTTACCAATCCAGTGGGTTGATTTGGGTTGTGCTATCAGATGTAAATTTGCAGGAAACTGGTGTGTTCTGGCTCCTCTTCCCTGTTCTGAAACACCCTCTTTCCTCACAGGCAGGATCGTGGTAGCAAAAAGTGCATCTCTGCTGGTTCTCTCAGGTATTAAAGTTTTACTTTAAAACACTAATGTTTCGTGAAAACAGACTTGGCTGATTTTGAAAGCCAGCTCTAGGTTGTACAAAGTGAATTATTCAGTGAGACAAATGTCTTGTCACATTTGGAACATGAAGTTCCTGGCATGCACTTTCCATCGGTAACATGGTAGTGCTTAGCCCAGCTGTATATGTAGAATATATTATCCTGTGAATAACATACAGCATGTTATTTTCTGGGAGGAATGGGGTAAAGAAAAGCAGGCATAAACACTCCTAATAGCTCTCTGCCTCCTTCCCACCACCAGTATAGTAAAGGTAGGTGAGTCTATAAATTGAACAGTAGACATCTTGTCTTACACATTTGGCTTTCAAAGAGCATCACTGCACAGTGAGATCACGTGCATTCCAGAGTGACTGGATATGACTGGGTACTGTCACTTCCCTACAATTATGTGGCCCTTAGCAGGTATGGTATACAAACTAATTACTCTTTTTAGCAGTCTGTGTGTTGTAACAGTCCGACACTGGGACATTGGCAGGGTAATTTTTATTTTTTGCTTAGTGCTGTGGATAAACAGCATTCACTATGAAATAATGACATAGCAGACTCCAAGCCTTGTCCTGCTCCTGCAAACACTGATGAGAGCAGAATCAAACTGCAGGTTCATGCACATGTTTGTTGCTGCTGGAGCAGATTTGGGAAAAAAAGTAAAAAAATCACTGAAATCATGTAGAGCCTGCATGAATAATAACAGAGCCTGCCTGTCAGTATTTGTGATTTTCATTATTAGGTAATTATTTCAATGCTACTCTTGCTAAACCCAAACTTTCAGTGTATCAATGACCCATTTTACTAATGACATTTCAACTTATTAATGTGATCAGGGAAGTCAGCCTGTGTCAAGGAATGAATTGTTGCCTCGCATGCAGGGTCTGATTTGGAACTTCAGAATCTAATTGTCAGATGAGTTAGTGAGCAAAATACAGTTCTGTCGGTTTCTGTTTGGGAAGTTGGTGTTTTTTCCTCTTTGCCTATGTGGGTTTTTTCAACTAAGGTGGATTTTTGAACACATCCAATCCCCAGCACACCTGCATTTGAGGGCTATCCAAATGTTTAAGAATGAGAACAGTTTCCTTACCTCTAGTCCTATTTCCCTCCCCTGTTCAATGAATATAGTAGAAGTCCCCCTTCTGTGGAAATTTTATAGTTTGACAAAAACAGCTCTGCTTACAACAAAATTAGTGTTTCAAGCAGTGATCCTTATTGCTCAAGCTGAAAGCTTGGAGGAATCAAGGGCAATGCAGTGGATAGTGTATCCTCTTAGGAGCCACATTGCCAGGATGCCTCTGATCTACAAAGAAATCACTGAAAACTGAAGATGTGCTCCTCTGGCAGTGGCTCCATCTGATAAGTTCTGTGCATTTTGTTCAGATAGGAAATGGTCCGTAGTGGAAAAAGTGGTGGGCTCCACCTGAAGCAGATTGCATACTATAAGCGAACAGGGGAGTATCATTCCACAACATTATCAAGTGAAAGAAGTGGAATCAGGAGAGCAGCCAAAAAATTCGTTTTTAAAGGTAAAAATTTTCTCTCAGATTACTCTGAAAATAGCTATTTAGATGAAGGTTTGCTGATAAGAAGAAAGAAAAAGTGGAGTCTTGCTCTGTAACATTCTCTGGTTTTATTTAATGTTCTCTATGAAACAAATGCTCTGCATGTTGCTGGTTAATGTGTAAGAGGATGTTTACAGAAATGTAAGGTCAATCTGCCTCAGTCCATCCCAGGAGGGATTTATGTCTATCTAAGAGCCAAACGTTTTTCTACATACTGCAGAAATGTGTAGACTTTGCAATGCATAATTGAAAGGATTATAGTATTATATTTACAGTAGGGAAAATCCAGATCTGCAGCTGTAGACAAGGAATGCCCTGTCTGGAGTGTGCTGTGTATGGCTGGGCAAAAGTGCAAGGACAACTTTGCCATCCATCACCTAAGAGGCTCCATGCCCTTCCCAGCTTTATGGAGGCCTTGTGAGATGATATGAATGCCTTTGTAGTGTGCTGTTTTCTCTCAGTCCCATCAAACCTGCCAGTTCTATGTAGAGGGAAGGCAGGGAGGAGTTAAATCTGTGACTTGCAGTGTCAGATTGCTGGCAGGCACACAACTTCTCAAACAACAAAATCTCAACACTCCTACCTCCCCTTTCCACCCTTGTGTTTCAGCCAGACTTCCTGTGGGATTGTTGTTTGCATTCTGACCTGCCCTTGTAACTCCTCCTGTCCACATTGACAAGCATGGGTGAACTAATGCCTCTTCGGAGGAAATAATTAAAGTGTTTGTAAAGAAAAAGCTGCATTTTTACTGAAGTGAATGGAAATTATTGTAATCAATTCTGTTCCAAATTGTGCCCAGGAGTTTAGTAAACTAAATGAAAGACAAAGCACTTGCATATAATTTGATGGTACTTTTCTTCTTTCAGAAAATAAATTGTACTATATTGGAAAAGACAGAAAACAAATGCGCCTGGTAATTTTTTCAGATGAAGAGAAGCAAAAGGTGCTCGAGAAATGCCACAAAAATGCTGCTGGTGCTCATCATGGCATATCAAGGACACTGACTTTGGTGGAGTCTAGTTACTACTGGACCTCTGTAACAAATGATGTCAAGCAATGGGTATGGTCTCATAGCTACAGGATAATTTTTAGTGTGTTCTTTCACTTACATTTTGTAGTCCTGTGGCTCTGGTACAGCAAGTACCTGGACTGCTTCATGATGAGCTCACAGTCACACTGCATATGGTTGTCTTGGCAGTGCGTGGTTTCCTTTTTACCCCTTTACTACTGACTACATGCTACTTCTGTGCATGGTGCTGGGGAGTCACAATGCCTTTCAGCAGGCAAGGCAGATCCCTTGGAGGGTGGTTTCTCTGGCAAGGACTCTGGCATATCTTTGTTAGGATGCAATGTCCCATCCCCAGGATTTGTGGGCGGAGTAGCTGCTAAGCAGATAAGACCATGAAAATGGTGTCTCTGCCTTGCAATTAGGTATGTTCAGGAAAGTTGAACAAATCGCTGTTTGGGTAAGTTCATTCTTCTTCACCCAAAGATACATGGACAGGATCCCCAGGCAGGGTTGGATCCTTCAGGGAACTGTATGTATATGTCCTTTAAGGCCAAATTGCTATTGCTGTCACTTTGTGGCATCACCTGGATACTTTGGGTTCACGTGTAACTGTAACATGAACTGATAATGAGTCTGTGCCTTCAGCTCAGACTGAGCAAACGGGTTCTGTCATGTAGATAAAGCTGATCCATGTTATTCACAGAAGATTATGTATATGCCAGTGTTTTTAGCTGCAGCATATGTAGATGAACCAAAAGCAGAATGATTGGGACTTTCAATTCCAGCTGTTTCATGCTTCCTTTAATATTTACAGATGGTAATGGATTTTAAAATTTATACTGTGGACTTGAAGGAGCACAGTGCTTTCAGGATGGAGAGAGTTCAGCTATGACTTCCTGCACATGTCCTTCTCCTGGCCTTCACCATTGTTTGGTTTTATTTTGGTTGTATACTGGGGTTGAAAAATCTAAGGGTAAAACATTGTAGAAAAGGTGATCAAATGAGTTTGTTTTGCTTTGCCTTGCCTGACTAATTTGCAGAGGAATTGTGGACATCTATGTTTCTGATGACTGTCTTAAACCTTCACCTTTGGTTTTTATTGATAGCATCTTCCCTGATGTTTTATCTAGGTGTATGCTTGCCAGCACTGCCAAGTGGCAAAGAACACAAACACCACTGTGCCCAAAATACACCCGATCAAAGCAGAGGACCCATGGACAGCAGTCACTATAGAGCTAGTGGGGCCTTTTAATATTACCAACAGAAGTCACAAATACATCATAATTATGACAGATTTGTTTACAAGATGGACTGTTATCTTACCACTGCATGACACTTCAGCAGCTGAAATTGCTAAGGCAATCATAAATGTGTTTTTCTTATATGGACCTCCTCAGAAAATGCCTATTGATCAAGGGAAGGAGCTTGTTTATCAGGTAAATATTTACATGGCTGATTAATCTTTTTTTCCCAAGAGAAAATAAATTTTCCTCTATGTTAGATTTGAATTTTAGACCATTCTTGAGAAAGACTTTATTACTTTGTCTAACTGAAAAATTTAAAAACTAAGTTAGCGCATAGGGAAAATGACAAACCAATTATTTACAATTGTAATATTATATAGCATTTCCCAAGGCTTTATTCTTAGAAGAAAGAACAAAGCAAAATTATTTCTGGCAGTCGTCAGGATTTGTCACTGCTTTGAGCTAGCATAAGCTTTTATATGCCAGTGTGCTGTATTTCATTCATGCAAATTGTCCAGTATAACAATAGCTAAGGGTGGTTTTGACACTGGCCACCAGTGATTTTGAAGAACTTATCACACTTTAGTCCTCTTGGAGATGGTAAAATCATCAGACTGTGA
Source organism: Campylorhamphus procurvoides (assembly GCA_013396655.1). Lineage (NCBI taxonomy): Eukaryota > Metazoa > Chordata > Aves > Passeriformes > Dendrocolaptidae > Campylorhamphus > Campylorhamphus procurvoides. The sequence continues at coordinate 299,424 of WBMV01005711.1, forward strand.
TACAGAGGAAATGACAGATCAAGTTAGGTGGCAGAAATGGAGTTAGAAACCATCGATTACTGGTTCATAAGCAACACTTCCTCTTTTATTTCTCACTCACAACCCTGGAGTGTTTGGTGCCAATACATATGTAAGACTTTACTCAGTCACCATCATATCAACAAGAGGGGTGGAAAACAGTTTGTTTACTTGCAATGGGATAAAGAAGAGGGTAAACATTCACTAATTGTGTTCTTTTTCCTTTGAAGATAAATGAAGAACTGTTTGCACTGTTTGGAATGAAGCAAGTTGTATTGTCTTATCCTCAGACAGATGATGTAAATAAAAGAATGTCCAAGACAATCAAAGCTTTCCTTAACAACTATTGCATTGACCACCCAAATGATTGGGATGAACATTTGTCTGCTATTGCCTATGCTTTCAATTTGACTAATTTGGTATGTGAAGGTTCTTCCTCTTTCGACTGAAGTCCCCCCAAAATGTCTGCAAAGCTGTATGCTAAATTTGCTTGCTTTTGGTCCCCATTTAAATAGGAGCCAGATCAAAACACCCCATATTTCCAAATGTTTAATCGTAACCCACATATTGTTGAGCCGATGAATATATGTGTGGAAGGAGAATACAGTATGTTTACCAAAATATTTGAAGCAACTAAAAAAGTCAGTCAAGCACTGGACAAGGAGAAAACCTCAGATTGCCAGGTAAATTTTATGTACTCAAATTTTACTGGTAGGAAGACTGAAGATAAAAAAAGATGGAAAGGCTTGAAGCATAAAGTATAGCTGACCTTTTAAAGCAATGTGGGGGCTTGTGTGGTGGTTTTTAATTTGTTTTCTTTCTTGTGATCCCTGTATTTCAGTGTAACAAATCTCATATATACTTGGAAGCAGTAACCTTAAAAGAGACCTGTTGTCAAAAGTTTACTGACTTAGAGGGCTGTGTATCTACAGAACCTGAAAACTGTTGTCTGTGGACTGTTGATTTATGAATACAAAATCAATTACTTCATAACTCTTCAGCCCATCAGGATTATGAACTATACACATCTAAAACAACTCAATGTTATGTTTATGCACTGTTAACCAGTGCTATGAAAATGCATGATTCCTTTTGGAGAGAAGAAAATATGATTCATATGTGTCCTTTCTGCAGGTGGAGGAAAATACTTCAGATGAACAAAAAATCAGAAACAAAATCACAGTCAAAAGGAAGCCAAAGCAATTAAATACCCTTCCACTTAAAGTTGGTCATGAAGTCCTCAGGCAGAGGAAAAACTGGTGGAAAGACGGTCGTTTCCAGTCTGAATGGGTTGGTCCTTGCATTATAGATTATATCACAGATAATGGCTGTGCAGTATTAAGAGATGCCACAGGATCCAGGTTGAAAAGGCCCATCAAAATGTCTCACCTCAAGCCATATGTTAGAGGATCCAGTGGAAAAGGTTTGTGTATATATATGTAATTATTTATTTAATTTATATTTTTATGTATTTAAAAATGGTTGGGTGTTTTGGTTTTTTAACTTCTCTGCCATGTCATGGTGTTAGGCTGTGAGAATGAACAAGTATCATTCACTCACCAGTGGAAATTAAATTAACGCTGCATAATAATGTAATAACTAGTTTTCAGAAGGGAGAACAGTGAGTGTGAGTGACGTCAAACCTATGCAGACATGGAACAGAGCTACTGAATCATATGTCTGAAGTCTTTTTAAAAATAGCCTCAATTAAAGTTGCTTTTAATCTCTGCTCTGGCTCCTTTCATCCTGACTGGTGAAAAAATGCTGAACTGTTCAAGGAACATTTTCTGACTGTTTCTCTTTTGGTCTAGACAGAAATGACATTTTTTTGTTTGTTTGTTTTGTTTTGTTTTTTTTTTTCTTTTTGTTTAGCCTGACTAGTGCAGATGGTACATGTTTGGACTTTTTTTTCCCACCAACATCAGCATGTTCTGTAAAGCCTTAAAGTAGAAAGACTGCATCAGATAACTTACTTTTGACTACTTCATTTTAAATCATGCTACTCAAGATGTAAATATGTTTCTCTTACCAGAGCAAATAAAATTGTCCTCCTCTTGCGGCAGGACAGCTAGGCATTCCTAAACATTTGGCTAAGCCACTGCCACTCTTGGTGTTAGACATTCAGCGTGTCCTTTTGCAGGGCTGCCCATGTTAATCAAACAGTGGCAGCTGTTTCTTTTCTGTTCATGCTGCCTTTGAGTCACCACAGGCATTTGGAGGAAAATAAGTACTCGGTGTTCAGAAGACTTCTGTCACCGAACAAGCTACTTCTCACAACAGGGTTCTTGAAAAGCAGAACAATTCTCACCCCATCGGTTAAGCTTTGATTCTTGAAAATATATCTTACATTGAGATTCTTCTATTCTTCCATCACCTTTTAAAGCTGAGGGATTTCCAAAGCTGAAACTAATTCTAGAATTTGATGTAAAAGCTGATATTTATATCAATTGTCAGTTAAAGATTTCATAACCAAGATACTGATTTCGTGTCATGTCTCCAGGCCGCTGCTTTCTCTTGGACAATCGCTCTGTGCCTTCCAGTTCCTCATTAAATTGCTGATGCATGAGGAGGGAGTCACAGGCATGTATGTCAAGCATGCAGATAACATACAGCTACTGCAATAACTTCGATAAACCATGTCACTGTATAAAAAGTAATTGTCTTTGTTTTATCAGAACTTGATACATTTAAAATGACTGCCTTGGTTTTGTCTGGGATAGAGTTTGGTTTCTTTTTTTTTCTTTTTTATTTACTTACTTTTTATGGCTTAAAAAACCTGTTGTGTTGCATTGAGATTTCCCAGCAAGAGCTTCGAGAAACCACATTTCTCTGAGTGCATGCACAAGGCGAAAAAATTTGCATGCCCATTTCTTTAAGTTATTAGTTTAGTAGGTGACTATGACAAACGTCAACTTAGTCATTGACCTAATTAAGAAAAGCCCTCGATGCGGATATTTGCAAGCATTTTTTGGATGTAATAAGATGGCAGACACTTGATGCTCCGTGAATTTAGGAAATTCACATTATCAGTCGGCTTTGAATCAAACATTCTTCTCCTGTTGTGAAAATTGTTTCAAAAAGAAAATTAACACCTCATTAATGTTTGAAGTGCGACTAGAAGGATCTGATCTAATGGCTGCTTTCCTTTTACAGACAACCATTACTTTCTACAAGGTGCAGTAGTTGTTGACCACGACTATACTGGCTTATCTGAAAGATCCAATAATTCAATCCAACTGGACTGTGTTGCTGAAGAGGGAATAAATGTCTACGCAAGAGATGTCACGTCTGCTGCACAAATTTCACCTGCAGCCTGCAAAGACCAGGATTCAACAGATGGTAAACTCGAGTCCGAGCTGAGAGAAGATCATTGCATTGAATCATGCACAGCAAAGCTAGAGCAATGGCCTTCACCTTGTTGGATGCTTCAGACCAAGACAGAAGATACTTAAGCATAGTCTTATATTACATTTTGTGGCAGACTGAAAAAAAAAAAAGTAATAGGTCCAAATTCCTTAGCCAATTCCGCTTTACTACTTTATGAACATGAGAGTGCTGCAGGTGCCCACTGGCTAATTTGCATGGGCATTAACAAGGAAAGTCGGTGTTACCAAAAACAGACACAACCTAGTAAAAGCACAAGTTTTCATCGTGTATTTGAACTTCAGATTTTGTTGGTAGACTGGCAGTGTGGCCATGCCTTACTGTTATCCTCTCAGGACAAAAAGCCTCATTTTACTGTAATGACCTGTTCACTAATCCTTAGATGACTTGTTTCAGATGTGCAGAGATACTGTGGAATGAATATAACCTAAGCAACTTCGTGTAAATTTTTCCTCCTCTGTAGAGAAGCTCATGTCTTCCTTTTCCTATTACACAAGTTTTCTATTCTTTCTGGGAAGGTGCAAAGTCTGTCTTTTACAACTCCTAATTTCTAGTTTAACACACAACAATAAAGCTGCTGAAATGATGTACATATAATGTTCTGTGGTGAAATAGGGAGGCCTTCAGCTGCCCCTCAGTCATCAAAACTTTGCTAGGGTGAGCAAGTTTAATATTTCAGGCATGAAGAAAAATCTTTAGAGCATTCAATATTCCTTTGTGCTTTTTACACGGACTTTCACAAATCTGGCTTTCCTTTACATTTACATTTTTACTGAGCCTCTACAGGTTTGGAGATTTCCCCTGTCAGTGAGCTAGGAAGGATGAGTATTAACCTGTTCTCTGATTTCCTTGAGTAAGTTGTTACTGGTCTGGGCTTCCTGCTGAGAAGACTCTATTTCAAAGTCAGCTGAACAGGAATTTTTTCATGTGGAATACTGATAAGTGCAAGTCAGTTCTCTTTATAGGGGACTGACACAAAGAGGAAGGAAATTATCAGAAAACTGAATTGAGAAATTCAGCTGTTTGTATCCAATACTGGGAAAATTCGCTTATCTTGCTCTCTGAATGTGTCTTATCTCTGCTGCTGAATGTCATGTGATTGTAACACAGGTGGAACAAAGTACTATTTATTACAAGTTTCCAGTTAACCCTTGGTAATAAGACTGGTCCTCAAGGCTGATTAGGTACTTAACTCACACAGAAATTCATACCTACTGTACAGGATGTCTGATATCATGGGATCCAGCTGTGTGAGAATAGATCTCAGCATCATGACAGGATCCTCTCTTAAAATTCAAATGACTGCTCTGGTGTTGTTAAAGCTAGACTGGAGAGAAAGAAAATGCTGCAGAGAGATGGGAATGAGCAAACAAAAAAATTTCATTTAAGGTACCATGTAATGTTGGTCATTCAAGGCTTCCTGCTACTTTTGATCTATTGCATCAACAAGCAGGCATCAGTCCCCTCAGTTCTCTGCAGGTGGGATGCTCATTGAAATCATATACAGGGGTTTCAAGTTATTGACATGAAAAACAGTCAGTGGAAGCCGAAAAAAAAACCCCTACCAGGAAATGTGAGATATCGCAAGCAGCACGGAGTGCCTGGGGGGCTGGTGCTTGTGACTGCAGTGAGGTGAGACCTGCCCACTCCTGGTTTGCATTTTAACCTACTTAGATAAACACACAAATGTCCTTCTGTACTCTTTTTTACCGGGCATGCAGGTTTGATTTAAGACAGGAAAATAGCAAAAGAGTATTTAATAACAGAACTCTCAGAAATTCTGTTTGTGCCCCCTCCTGGCAAGTTGTTTAGAGGAGAGGAATAGAGGGGAGAAACACATGAAAGAAAGTGCAGATTTCCTCATACCTCCCAGCACAGAGCTGTGATCATTTATTCTTTGGGTATGCCAAAAGCACTGATTTCATCTCAGAGCTTGATGAAAAACACTATAAAAAGCATTTCCTAGTGAAAAAACTGTACTAACGCTCAAGACTATTTTACTGTAGAATTAAGATTTTTCACCTCTTGCTGGAATACTTTCTGAACTTTTGTTTACCATTTACCCACTCTCTGTTAAGGTATTCCTGCTTTTCAGCTACAGGCATTTTAAAATTTTTTGCTCCTTCTCCGTGGAACTAAATGTTCCCTGCAGGAGGGTACCAGTGAGTCATGATGTGCTTTTCAGAGCAAGCAGTTGCCAAATCTGGAAATACCACTGTTCAGAACTAGATAAGTGTCTTTTACTCATTTGCTCAATTTGCTTTGGTGCAACATGTCTTGTCAATGGCCTCCTGCAACAGGCTTCATTACTGTAATGACCTAGCATCAAAATCATTACACAGTAACCCTCTTGGTGCTTTCAAATGGAATTTTTGGGGGACTGCAGCGAAAAGGGTATGTTCACTTAATTTAATTGGCTACTTAAAAATAAAACCCATGATGCATGGATTATTACTAGGTGGTGAACAATCAGCAAGGCACAACAGCAGCTGACATTGTCTGTGGGCCTGGGAGTATGGGTGCTCACCTGTGAATTCAGCATAAGGAAATACCATGTCAGACATCCCCAGGACCAGACACTGCTTTAAACTAGAAGGCTAAAATTTACACAAACGAGATTTAGCAGTACCTTCAGGAAATGGGTATTGCACTCTTCTGCACATATTAGAAGATATGATGGCCTGCTGTTTACATCATGTTAATCAAACTGTGTAGAAATTTGGAATGAAGACTGCTGTACAAAAAGATTTAATTTGATGGGAAGGCTCTGCCAAACAGAAGTAACCAGACTATAACTTACTTTTAAAACATTTGATGCAGGAGCAATTAATCCGGAGGGATACATTCCCCAGTCAGCTCTCCCTTCTCCTCTCAACTTGTGCATAGATGAAAGGATCTGCAGCAACCATGATGCACTGATAGGAGAAATAGGTATATCAATAAATAGGGTGTGTTGAAAACACAGCATTCCCACTCTGCGAGGCATAGCTGCCCTGCCACAGACTCCCAGTGCAGTGATCTGCAGATCACTGGGACACAACTTGCTGTAATCATACATTTCTATGTGCCAGTCTTTATTCACGTGGTCCTTTTCTAGGTGCTTGACAAGAATCTCTAAACTTTCATCAGCAGAGCATTCAGAGCTGTGGCTGGTGGTGAGCACCAGTGCCTTGAATATATAAAGTGATATCTAGGTAAGTGGGTCAAAAGAGAATAAATCAGATTTCACAAATTCAGTGCTTAAAATTCCTTGATTGTTTTTGACAAATGATGCCTGTGATCTCCCTATGTCTCACTTTCCCCCTTGGTACAGACTGAGTAGCACCATCTCAGTTTCCAGACAAGCTGAAAAAAACCCCATACTCATTACTCTTCACCAGGCTGGCAGGCATAGTGATGAAAGCACCAATAAAAAAGTCCTTAAGAAAATGAGTTCTATATTTTGTGCAGAATTTCAACGCAGTAAATAATACATGTGGTTCCACACCAGACTGATGTTGAATGTCTGCCTAGTCAGAAACATCATCCATCACCTCCCGCAGATTAAAGACCAAGGAAAAGGAGAGCAGGGCACACAGTCATGGTATTATGCTGGCAAGCTTAATTTTTATTTTTTTCCCAGAGTCTTAAATTCTGTGTGTTGAACTCCACAGGGAGACGTCAGGGATTTATTCACCCTGGCTTTCTCTGCCGGTGGTCACACGGTGGCAGCCTCAGCCTGTCCCTGCGGGGACCGCAGGCGATGCTTGTGCATCAGGTGCTTCGTCCCACAGCTCGCAGCTGTGGCAAACTTTCAGGACAGCTTTTCATCTTCCTGAGAACTGGGCACCTTGCAGGACTCGTCTGCTGCGAGCAGGACCTCTCATTCTCTCTGGGAAAAGGCCATGCCTCCAGTTCCTTAGGCACACCTGAGAGCCAGATGGAGGAAATGTGGCAGAATTGTGGGATTCAGCCCTTCCCAGTGCAAGTAATTTTCTCTTAAGCTGCAGTTTTAGGATGTGCCATGGCTGAAGGAAGACATGGGGGGGAGGGTACCAAAGCACTGAGGATTGCAGTGGCCGGGGCAGGGTTAAAACCTAAATGGTAAATAGCACCAACTTTATCCTCTTATGGCTGCTGCTTTATACCCATTCTGACAAAGTTCTTCCATTCTAATTAAAACCAAGAGATTTATGTTTCTCATGTCTCAGAAAAATAAATGTAGTCTGTAATGAATAATAATAATTTCCCTAGTTTGCTGAACTGTCACCACTGACTATTTGCTAGGAAAATAATTGTTCCACTGCATCTTTAAAACAGTATTTTCTCACAGTGCCTTTGAAAAAGATTGCCTGTACATCATCTGCATTTTTTAAAAAGCTGTACAATGAAATCAGACAGAGCTTCACTCACAGGATGTCGTGCTTCATATGTAAGTAATTTTTAAGAACACAAGTGAAACAGACCTAAAGAAAGGAGCAGTTCAACAAAGTGCCTTCACAACCTGTAGTATTTAGAAAAACCTAATGTAGCTTCCAAATTGCCATGCAGCTCTCCCTTGCACCTTTCCAAATACGTGTGTAACAGAGCAGGCTGGATGCCCTGTTAGGTTTTCCAGCCACCATGTCCAGAGAAAGAAGTTTGCAGGTTTTGCTTGGATAAGTAGCTATCATTGGAGATTTTAAATCCTCTGCCAGCTCCACTCTTTTCTTCTGCCAGTAATGCTTAGCTGCACAGATGAATCTAAATATTTCACCAGTATTAGAGAAGAATTTAAAAAGCAGTTACAGTGTAAATTCTATTAACAAATTTTGACACTTCACAATGGAGAAAAAAACATTTTCACATTTAAGATGTAAAAAAACCAAAACAAACAAAAAAAAAAAAACCCAAACCCCCAACAGGTTAAGGCAAATCAGGATCTGTTCACTATCATCTGTTTTACATAGAAAATAAAGTGGCCTACTTTCAGCTCTAATTTTAATTGACCTGGATATTTGGTTATGGGTTTCTTTTTTATTGGTACTTTACATGAATCCACACAAACTGTCAGAGGCATCATAACATAGCCTTTCAAATTTTAAAGTATATCCTAATGTGCAATTAAATAATCAAGTTGCTTTTGAATTGCTCAGCAGTTGTGTGCTCCCCACAACTTGTACTGCTCATACATACATAGTCTTTCAAACAAGTTCACACAAGGCAAGGTAAAGTCCCTTCTCTGTAGCATGACCCAGGCTTAATCCTAATTCTCTGTAGCATGACAGACATCACTGACCTAAAGGTTCTGACCAAACATAAATAAATCTAGCTCTGGCAAGCAAGAAGCTGTTGCTTACCACACTGATCTATAAATCCTCGTTAACTCCACAGTGCACTTCTTGATTAGAAAACTACTTAATCAGGATGCTTCCCAAGGAATCAGTTTACACGTGATGATACTTGGTGGCAAGGACAGCTGCTTAATCGGGGTTGTAATTCCATTTAATCAGGACACCTTTAGGTGATGTGGGTGACAACCTGTGCCTTGCAGTTCAGTACATCATCCTCACAGCACTTTGCAGTTGCCCCAGCCTGCTGTCTCTTACAGCTGGTTCACAGCTGGTTCACAGCAAGCCCAAAATTGCCCGACACTGCCTGCCAGGGGATAGCAGGCACATTCCCACCCCTCCAAAGGACTTCCCTTATGTCAGACCACTTAAAATAGGGAGATGCTTCAGACAGGACAACCACAGGGAAAGGTGCTTCAGCTACTTATCAACCTACTTTTAATGAAAATATTCAGTCCCTACAGTAGCCAAGATCCTCACATCTTAAAAAGGCTTAAGACAAGATTAATCAACAATATATGGAATTTAGCATGGTGTCTTTTAAATCTTAAATTGTGCAATTACATGTTGTTCATTAAAAAACATAGTCTTACCTGGGCAACTGCTCAAACTAAATTAGACACATGCCCTCTTAAATCCACTAGTTTGGACTGAACAACAGTATTTCACATTTAATACAATAAATAGTATTAGCACACAGAACCTACTAGCATAGAGGATGGTCTGCTGGCTTATTAAAACAATGATTCAGAAAGCTTGTATCTTCCTTTCTACTTCAATTTTCTATTGCAGTCTGAAGTCCCTGGTACATTATTTTCATAAGATGCAGCTTTAATATGAGATAAAGAACATTTCATGCCTCCAAGCAGGTTCAGATTTCCTGCCACTGTACCTATATGAAATTAGAGCATGTAATTCGAGGTGCTGAAGTTTGATTGCTGCTGGAAAGTAGCTGGTTGCTTGTCAGTGCAGTTCTTAAAAACAACAGGATGGCTTGAATTGGAAGAGACCTTAAACATCACCTAACCCAGTGCCCTCGCTGTGGGCAGGGAACCTTCCACTATACCAGCTTTCTCAGAGCCCCATCCAGCCTGGCCTTGAACACTTCCAGGGATGGAGCATCCACAGCTTCTCCGGGCAGCCTGTCCCAGTGCCTCATCACCCTCTCCGTAAAGAATTTCTCCCTAAAATCCAATCTAAATCTTCTTCTTTCAGTTTAAAACCATTACGCCTTGTCCTATTACTACAGCCCTTGGTACAAAGTCTCTTTCTTTCGTATAAGCCCACTTTAAATACTGAAAGTTCCAAAATGAGATCTTTAGGGAGCCTTCTCTTCTCCAGACTCAACTCCAGCTCTCTTAGCCTGTCCTTCACAGAGAGGTTCTTCAGCCTGTGATCGTCTTTGTGGCCTCCCCTGGACTTACTCCACATCATTCCTATGTTGTGGATCCCAGAGCTGGAGGCAGCATGGCAGGTGAGGTCTTACCAGAGCAGAGCAGAAGAGCAGAATCCCCTCGCTTGACCTGCTTCTCTTTAGGCAGCCCAGGATTATTGTAGAGATCAATATCAGAATTCAGAGAGCTGAGATTATGGCTGATGCTCAATTGATCTCTTTTAGCTTGTACTTGCAATTAAACTGTGCTTGTCTGTTTCCCTCTCAGTGAAGCATTTTTTAAAACTGGAGATATGGATTAAATAATAATACTGTGGAAACAGAGAACACCCAACAACAGATGGACATAATGTGAGCTATCCAAATGGTATCCATATATACCCTTACTGATCGCTTTTGAGAAGAGCCTGTGATCTTTTAGAACTGATGCCATACACACTGCCTGTTACAGCAGTGCCACCACAGCTTTCTTAATTGCTGTCACTGAAAACTTTGTGTAAGCTAGTGACCTGCCACCTCTGCAGACAGCTTCAGAGGACTGTTCCCAACTACCTTATCTATTTTTATTCACATGCAAGAGGATCAAGGCCACGGCTAAAAATAACACTGCATTACTTTCAAAAGTGAGAAAGAAATAGGATGTTTTCCTTGCAACAGTAGGAAAACAGAAATGAACAGGAGAGCAAACAAGAGTATGCACTAAATACATTTCACATGAAACTGAGCCTGTACTCCAGCATTTCAGAAGGCTGTCCTGGAGATTCAGTTGTATGTAAGACAAGAAACAAGCTCATCAAGGGTTTTAAGTTTTCTGCTCCAGAAAAATGAAATTTATGAAATCTTGCTGGGGAAGAAAATCTTACCTTTTGCTACAATATCATTACCTTTATTCCCCCCAAAACCACCACCTCAAGGAACTTAAAGCCTATTTTTCAACCCCAGTGCCAGTAGTAGCCTATTACAACACCTGCAATGACGATAATGAGAACTGTTTCATAAAACCCTGTGGCAATTACAGCTGTGTACACTCTGCTTGTAAAGGGACATTAATTATGCTCTGCTCCTCAAACTAGACTGATTAGTCATGATGACGTACACAATGATTCACACTTCAGATGACTCACACAGAAAGGGTAATTATGTAGCAGGACTTCCGTGAGTCTCCTCTTCAATGAGGGAGAGCTCATTGTAGGAATTGTAGGAATGAAAAAGGAAGTGTGGAAAAAAGGAAATCAGTACTTTCAATCAGGTACTATTAGATCCCTACCCTGGCTAATTTGCATATTTAATTTGAGACACAGGTTTCCTCTTAGCTGTGACCATGTTTTATTAAGCAAATACCCTGCAGTTTTATTATACAAGTAAAATTCCTCTTTAAATGTTTAAGCTTGATTTTGTACATGTATGTAGAATATTAGTCTTAAAAAAAACCAAAACAAACCAAAAAAAACCCTTGTGACATAGCAAAATATTTTTCCAGCTTCCATACAAAATAGCATTTTCTTTTCTCTGCTGGAAGAAGGCATTAAAATTTTTACTGTAATAAGTGGTTTGTGTAACTTTTACAAAAGTTATATACAAAAAAAAGTAAGCAAAAATTCCAATTACACTCCGACAGCTAATGCTCTGCGAATACTTTATTACACAAATTACATTCAGCTTCTGAAAATAGTGTTCTAACAGTGATACCATCTAAAAATAAGACATTCCAGAAACACATCAAGGTAGGAAGAAGAAAAAAATTAAATAGAGACTTTTTTCTTTCCTTCAATGCAATATAATGCTAGTGATTTTAAAAAAATAGAAGAAGACTTAGCAGCTTCATTTTCTTGTGGCACTGTATTTTCTCTGTACTGCAACAGGTTAAGGACATTGAAGAGGAAAGGCACAAAACAGAAATTGGCAACTGAATAATTAAGGGAAAATATTTTGATGAAGCAGATAGTGACACTTATTTACAAGATCCCCATATTTGATGATAAAATACTACTGCTTTAAATCAGTCCTGCAATTAGAAGACTTCGCTTTATTAAGATGTTCACATAAAAACCAACAGCACTGATATGGAACTTCCATACACTCCTGCACTTGAAAAACATAACCAAAACCAAACAAAATNTAAATACACAAAATCTTAAACGTGCTTAAGGGAAAAGGAATCTGACATTCTGGGTGGAATCGTATAATGGAGAACTCAAATGCTGTTTCAGGATGATGAAGGTGCTGGTGGGATTGGAGATGCTGAACACTCTTCCTCGGAATCTGTGCCATCATCTTCATCTTTCTCTTGATCACTCCCCTCAGTGCTCAGTCGATCAAACCCTTTTCGGCTGTAGCCTTTGTGACTTGCAAAGAAGTTCCCAAGGTTGATGCCACCACCACCTTTCCCTGTGGAAAGGAAAGGCTTTTCACAAGGCTTGCTTTACTATGCGAGCAGAATAAAAATCTATCTGCTAATTTAACAGTCCAGCATCCATTGTTTCATTAAAACACAGACTACTGGTGTTCCCACTTATTTGCCCTTAGTCTCAAAGTGCTTCATTTTATTCACCACATCCACTATACCTCATTATAGCTCCTGCTCTCCCACTGATAGTGACACATCCTCTTTAGTGGGCAGATAATGACAGAGTAAAGGTGTCATTAAAGACATTTCCAAAAAACACCTGATCTTTGCCCCCAGTCCTTCCTCTGATAAAGTTCCATCAAATCTGTTATTCAACATGAATACAGAAAAAAGCCTCCAGTTACTGAAAGATCTTCAGTGACTAGACTTACCTCTGAGTCTGCCTAAAATTCTGCCTGAACTTGAATCAAGTTTGTGTTCCCCATCAGCTGAAAAATAAGGTAAATTTCAAAAATAAGCTAAACCCCCCAATATTCTATGATTAAATAATAAATCTATATTTTCTGATACAAAGCATGGACATTCAACAAAACAATCAGCAGGTCTAGGAAGCCATTAGTGGCAGGACTGCAGTAGTCCAGAGTGTTACTATATTTGATATACTATTTAGCACATTTGATATGCCAAATGTCTTTGAATACAAAGAGTCAGGAAGCTGCATGCTGAAATTTTCAAATAAAATGCATCCAATTCACTTGCACAGCTATATGGTTGCTGAATCATTGCTGAATTGCCTACTCTGTCATAGTAGGTCCTGATCAGTGGCAGAACTGTGTTATTTGTCTGTTCCATGGGCATTTTCTTCTCTGGATGAGAATATCTTGATAAAACAATTGCGTGACATAAAATAACAAGTGTAGTGATAAAACTTCTATCACAGGCTGCCAATTTATGAAAAATAATGTTACTATACAGTACAAATTAAGAACAAATTTACACAGCTTGAAAGTGCCAATTAAAGCTCTTGGAGCAATGGATGAAGGTGCACTATTGAAACATGACTTACAAAATGCACTAGGTAGTAGTGAAAAATAATATATAATCTCTTGTAAATTTTATTTGTTTGCAATTTGCTTATACGTCTGTAATACCCATGGAGGCTTTTGTTCTCAGCAGTTTCAAGATCCCACACTAGAAAATCAAACAATGCTGAGATTATTAAAATTTATGTATTCTAGACGATATAACATGAATATACAAATACATATATTACACACATACACATGTACATGTTTCTGAGATATAATTTTTGGTTTGACACCAGTTAAAGTTTTTGATACATACTCTGAAGAAGTGGTGGCTTAGGGGGATGCAAGTGCTGTGAGCATGTGAGTCTAAGTTTGCATGCAACACTGCTGCAGCTGTTCAGGAGAGCAAAGGGAGGAGGACCTTTCATCTTCACACCCTCACCCCTCAGGGTCCAGCAATGTTTTGAACCAGAATATTAAAAGCCTGTTCTCTAGAACAGTTACTCACAGTTACCTCCATAGGCAGTTGTCTTCCTCCACCGAATAAATACTAAAATTGCCAGCAGGGCAACAACTGGGATAATTAGGAGAGTTGTAATAAGAACAAAGGAAACTCCAGTGCTGCTGGCCTGTTGGACCAAGTGTTGTTTATCCGTACTCTTTAGAGGGTCTGTTGATTCTGGCTTGTTTTTCAATCTGGCTCCTACACTTGTTTCTGATTCTTTAAAAAGAAAACAATTTCTGTATGTAATTCACAAGCATCAAACAACACAGAACAGGGCATCACAGAAAAGAACAAGCTAGAATACTTCAAGTGCTGAATTACAAAGACGAACATTTTTGGCTCTTGCTGATGTTATGCCAAGTATAAGGCAGAGAGACTGAAGATTCCCTTCCCATCTTTCTCAAATGGGGAAAGGAGAGGTGTCAAAGAGAGTTTTGTCCTAAAAGCTATCATTTAAAATGTAGGAAATTCCCCCAAAGATCTTATTTGCAAATGGGTGTGTGGTATAATACCAATTAAATATCTCCTTTCACAAAAAAATTAGAAAGCCAGTATACACTGTATTATCATAAACAGAAAGGAAAAGTTTAATATTCTTTTTAATAAAACTGTGACAAAGGGTTAAACTTTCAGAACTGTTACATATCCTGAAAAAACCTTGGTTCTATAAATCTGGAGAGTTTTTGAAAACTGCATCCAGTCATTCCTGACTAATTTGTTATCTCTCCACCTACAAGGATAAAAACAATTTCAGGAAGAACCTTTATGCTGTTTTGTGTGTGCATCACATGCTTTGTGATAATTCTTAATGAGGAAGACTGTCTATTTTATTTATTAGCTATTTATTTTAAAGTCAGACTGAACACGCAGCTGCATCACTTTGAATCAAATCTGTTTTGATTCTGCATCAAAATTAAAATGATGTTCTATTCTGAAGGAATAGCAAATGATTCAGTTTACACTCAACACTAACACAATGACAATATCAGTGTTATCATTAGTACAGGGATAGCAATGACACAATGAAAACATGCTGCCTGTTCAAGTAGTAGTTATATAGCCAAGGGAAATTTTCCTCCACGACCATGGGCTAAGCTACAGCTCTGCACACATTTCCCCCATGTCACAGCAGTGACACACCAATAATAGTCCGTCACCAGGAAGCTGTAACAGTGCTTCCACTCCTGCCCATTACTAAGCAGAGGGTGACACAAAGTCCACTGGCTCTTTTCTTCCAGTATAGTTCAAAGATGTTAATTTCATTCTACCCACCCTAATCAGTTTTGGAGATTGTTACTTAAAAGATTTTTCCTACCTTAGTGATGCTATTGCATTTGTTCCCTGTGACATTAGGAGTGTCAGCTAAAGAAAGCCAAAATGCATTAATACATCCCTAGATACGCAGCATGCTGTTATGTCAACACTTCCCTTCTGAATGCTTCAGGAGGGCTGATATACCAACCAAGATAAAATAAAAGGGGAACAGTTCTGGCAGTAGGGATTTCATTGTTTTATAATGTTAGCCTTCCTTATTCTACTTCATATGCTTTTAATTGGCAATTGGGATCTTTTGGTACTTTTTCTGCATATACATGGCTAAAGCCAACTATACAAGTTCTGAATTTAACTAAAGAAAACCACTTAAGAATATTTGAACATTTTATAAAGGTCTTTATTAACAGTACCATAGCCTGGTATTGGTTTTCTGAGAGGGAAATTAACTTTTCCTTTTCAACAAAAAAGACCTATGTAGCAGAATACAAATGGCTGAAATTACATCTACCTGAATTGATTTTTTACCTCTGTGTTTCTTTATTTCCTTATATTACTTCTACATGGTTCTCTTTTTTCATTTTTTTTGTTTTTCACTTTTCATGTAGATAAATTAAAAAAGGGATGGTAAACCTATGGTAACAAATCTAAATAGAAAAAAATGGTATTTCTTGCCATATGCTGTGACTGGCAAGGCTGTGTACTGAAAGACTATACAGAAAGATAAACCAATTGCCATTTCAAATAACCCTTTTTTTTTGGTGGCTAAAGGTTGTGGAGCATGGGGGAGGGTGCTGGGGAGTATCACACTTATATTTCAGTATATCACACTTATATTTCAGATCTATTTCTGCATCTAAGGGAGCTGCCAGAGACACCAATCTGGACCACACCAGATGGTGGTGTGGAATTAATCCACTAGTTAAATTTTTATCTTAGTATCTGGAAAGCACTTGTCATCACTGAAATGCAATATTTAGATTGGCTGTAAAATGGCATCTACCAGGTAGCACTGTTACAAGCGTCTTTCCAGGGCCTCCTATGCCAACTCATGAAAACCAAACAGTCAAACTAGTTAGCATCTTCCCCCTCCAGCCTGGCAGAAGCAGCCCTAGTCTACGTGAACACACTTGTTCCTTCATTTCCATTATGAATCAGACTAACCTTTTATTTCCTGTACCTCAATACCAGCCTTTTTAACTGACCGATGCTGCATTTCTGTAAAACAAAATCATTCTTCAGGACAACTGACATTTCAGAAGGACACTCAGTGACATTTTTCTGCTGGCTTTCTCAAACGTACAGCACAATCCTACAGTAAACAATCCCATAAGCACCAAGGAGAGTCAATATATAAACCATTCAATAGCTCACTAGCCATGGAATAAAAAGAGAAAGACCTTGATTCACGAACGGTGCTTGCTATCATCAACTCAGAGAGATTTTATGGGTATGTCTAAAAGTTCAGGCATTCCCACAAAAGTAAAACTGGCCATTATAATCAAAATCATAATGTATTAAAGCCTGGTTGAATCAGGGCTTCTTATCTACTGCAGTTTTATACTGCAGCAAAAACTAAAAAGGAAATTAAATACAAGGGCTTCCCTTATCTAACCTGTAATAATTTAATTATTTTTTTATTCTCATGTTTATTTGAATAAAAGCTTAGAAGTGTTCAGTTTCTGAGATGCGGAAAAACCCACATCCAATCAGAATTACAATTTATCTGGTCCAGTCTCCTGTTATTAAGGGCAGCTGATACCAGATGCCCCAAAGGAAAATCCATTAATTGTAAACAGACAAATATGGAATAACTAGCTTAGTCATTTATAGCAGCAGACTCTTACTGGATGACTAACATTCTGAAGCCTAAGGCTTTATCTCTCTCATACATTTTTTATTCCATATAATGTAGCAGTGGATTATATTTTTATTCCAGTAAAACATATAACCCTTCTTGAATCCTACTAAATTGATGTCTGACTAATCAGGTCTCTCTCCCTGAAGTCAGGCTGCTCGCCTTGGGGGTTACTAGATTAAAACTGGCAAGTGTTTCCTCTGTGTGGAAATAGGACTTCAAATTATACTAGACCAATTTTCTAATGATAAGTACTCCCAATGAAATGAAAATAAATTTCAAGATGACTTGTGTCTTTACTTCATCCCCTGGAGTTTTCTATATAACAACCTCAAAGGAAATAGTTGAATTCTCAGTAAATGATATACTGAAACTACCAAAATGCTTTTGTTTAAGCAGGTACTGACACAACAAGGGATAGATCTCACATGAGGCAAATGCATTTTGATATTCTTTCTGTGACAAACAAACCCATGTGCTCGGGACTCTTCTCTGACAGAGCATGCAGCAATGCTGAAGAATGGTCTTTTAATGAAAACTGAGCAGCAGCACACAAATTCTGCAGGCAGAGCTTGTAGAGTAACTAAATCACTGCCACTGAACCACTAGGCTCTTGGCCAGTGGTACCAGGTAAGTGGTACTGGCCCCGAAATACAAAATATGAAGTTGTGACATTAAGAATCAAAAGAACGTACTTTCTGTGGATGCAAACTTCCACACTGCTCTGGCATGAACATCCCCAACAAACACAGTTCTGTCTTCTGAAGCAACAATATCATGTGGCATCTCAAAGCTCTGTGGAGACAAGCATGCACAGATCATCCTTATGTGTGAGCACACTCATGAAGCCTCATTAACTTGACACTGGTCATACTCATCCTTCCTTAGACTGGAAAATGCAGTGGGTGCTGGTGTGAAGGCCTAACTTATGTGAGAGGAGAGGGATTCCATTCCTACTGAATGTTTGCCTACTCCACGGATAATGACATTACTTGATGCATTAATGCCAAAAAAAAAATCTATATTAATAATATTTCTATTTATATTTTTGCATTCTATTTTATCCTATGAAATATAAATTTTCAAAAATAAAGAATCTTATTTGAAACCTACATATTTAGTTTTTGTTTGAGTTTGTATGTAACAAAGCTATTTTCTATACACTCAGAAAAAATAACGTTCATTAAAATAATATAAAAGTGGACTGCAAATAAGGGGTGTATGTGTTATCCAGAAGTGGAAATAATAACATACCTTCTTTATTCTAAGACCATACATAAAAACTGTTAAAACTCTCCCCACAATTTTTATGTACAATACTGAAGGACATTTAGCCTTAACTTCCACACTAGTATTCTATAAAGAAGGGATGTAATCACATAGTTGCATATTATTACTTATGCTTAGAAATATGCTCTATTTTTTGACAAAAAAAGGCAGCAGCAGCTATGTAAGTATATATGTATTTCAATTCCTTCATTATTCTCTTACATTAGCTTTTAAGAACTGTCTGGCAGCAATAAAGTAGGCTTATCCTGCCTGAAGGTATTGTCTGCATGAATCATCCTGAGGGTAGTATCATCTTCAAATAAGTACCACATGTAGAAACTAAGACTCAAAATTCTAGTGTCTTTATTAAGCTAGTATTATGAAGAATTCCTTTTGAATACCTTACATTACAAACCATCTTATTTCCTGCAGTAGTCTTATGAAAGTTGGAAAAGTAGGATGTTACCAACATTCTCAAATATACAATTATATTACACTCTGTGTAATACTCTACCTTTCTAAGTGGAAGGAAAGTATCAATTATTTCTCCAGTAGAGAAGTTCATCACAAATCCTTGCACTGGTTCTGCCTCTCCAGGATAAGGCATTCCATTAACTGCAAAGAGGAGACCACCTGCAACAACATTAGACATGCTTTAAGAACACACACACAGCAAACTGCAGCAAAGATGAGCTGCACCAGTTTAGATGAAAAAGGGCTGTCTGAGAGGCAGAGAGACAGAAAAGTAACTCAATAGGAAACTAAACTACCAGACGGAAGTTGAGTGAGGGGTAACAGTTGAAAGTTCAGCATTTAAGAGATGCATACTCCGTCTAAATGAGAAAAACAAGCAAAGCAAAATTTTACAGATTGGTTAAATGTAAAGAGAATGTGAAAGTGTTAAAAAAAAATTTGAAGAACGCTTTGCTAAGCATGGTTGATATGATAGGAGGAAGTTCTTTCAATGCATCAAAAGCAGAAAGTCAGCTAGGGAATCAGTGGGACCACAAGAGGAAAATGTGTGAAAGGGGGAGTCAGGGATTAGGGGCCTGTGGCAAAAAGCTGGTTTTGGCAGTTCTTTTCTGTTTAGCAGATTGGGAAGATCTTGACATTCAATTTTTTTTCCTAGCAAAGAGGTCAGAGGAGCCAGCTCAGCTGGAAGGATATATACAAAAGGTGTTAGACAAGCTGGATGTTAATAATTCACCAGGTTTAGATGGCGTTTACTCAAATTCAGAAGGAAGCCAAATGTGAAAGCACAGACCTGAGGCCAAGTTAAGTAATCCAGCACCACAAACAGCCAGACCTCCAGAAGACTAGCAAAATACTGAAGTAAAGCCCACCTAAAAGGAGGACTCAAAAAGGTGCCTGGTAACACACGTTAACAATTCTGGCTTCCATCCCCAGTAAGATGGTATAATCCATAATGAAGAGTAACATATGGGTAAGTGTGGCCTGTCAGAAATGAGCTGGTACAGCTTCTCTAAGGGTTGTGCCTCAGCTCTGAACAGGAAGAAAAAGCACACAGGTAAAGCAGATTCTATACACGTAGCTGCATTTTCAGAAAACCCTTGTCAAGGCAGTGTATCAGAGGTTATTAATGAATGTGAGTTATCACAGGGCTGAATGAAAGATCCTTAATGAACAGGAAGCAGGGGGCAGAGCTTGGGGGCAGAGCTTATAACTCTTCAGGACAGAGAACTCTGAATAGTGTGATCTTGCAGGGATCAGAGTCAGAAACAATTTTATTCAACAGTCTTCATCAGTGACCTGAAAAATGGGGTGAACAATGAAATCTACCAGTCTGAAGAAGATACTGAGTTGTGCAGAGTAGCTGACAGCTTGGGGACACTGAGAAGGTTCAGAAGGACTTTTTGTAAGAGTAAGTGAGTGTCAAACAGATGGCAGAAGAGCTTCAGCACAGACAAATGTGAAGTGATGCTTCTGCAAAAAAAAAAGTGATTTACATCACGCCTACATGATGTTTAAGCTTGGAACTGGCAGCTACAGCTCAGGAGAGACATCTCCAAGCCATCACTGAAAGATCTCTAAAATCTCTGTCTCCGTATATAGCGTCAGCCAAAATTTCAATAGAATGCCTGGCATTATGAGGAAGAGAATTAGGAGTGGAGGGGATGGTTTTGCCGCTGTGCAAAAAATCAGCATGCCCACATCTTGAGTACTGAGTGCTGTTTTCCTCTGCATCTCAAGAAGGTCCCAATGAAGCTAAAGATACTAGGAGGGCAACTGTACAATACTCAAGGGGCTTCAGCAATTAAATGACTTTTGGGGAGACACTAAGGTGGCTGGGGTTCTTTGGTTTGAAGAGGATAAAGCACGATGAAGAGGCACCAGATTCAGGGAATGTGGAACTGTAATTCAACTCCCAAAATACTGGGATTGAGAAGCACTCAATGAAACTAGGTCACTTTTTTATATTAAAAAAAAAAAGCAGATAATGAACTTTTGAAGCCTGTAACTGCAGGGGGCCAATGAGCCAGACAGTACAAGTCAGTTCAAAATGGGACTAAGATAACTCATGGGCATTAGGACTACAGAAAGATATTACGAAGAAGAGGTCAGAGGCTACCTCCTAATGCTGTTAAGTAAAGGGCTTGTGGATGCATGGTGAGTAGGAGAGGAATGGCCCACAAAATGCAGCCAGGCTTAGACATCCTCCTTATAATGTCTCTCTTGCTGCCACTATCAGATACAGAGCTGTATGTCAAGTATCTCATCCAGCATGGTAATTTTTTATGTCCTTGGCAGATCCAAAAGAGATAACCCTGATGTTAAATCTGGAGGAGTCAGGAGCCAGACATGCCAAAATACCTCTTCCAGTTCTTAACATTTACATTACCTTTAGAATCAGTATTAAAAGTCTAATCCCAAAACTTAATACAGTAATTGTTAACCAAACTGTGATATTAAAACCCACACCTTTTTCAAACTGTTTGCTTTCAGTTCCTCTGTTTTGTGAAACCCAAAAAAACTACCTTTTCTTGGTAGTTTGGAACATCCCAATTTTGCTCTCTTCAAGGGATTTTGAAATGAATATTTTAAAAAGTTATTATTAATAATAATATGCTATTATTAAGTAATTGGCAGTGCACACACCAGGAAGCAACAAGACCATCTACTTGTTGACGTCACATTTAGGCATTCCAATCAGTCATTTCTCAGAAGCAGAGATTAATGCAAGCTTCCCTCATCCACAAGTAGGAAACAGGTAGCTCTCAAATTTTCCATTGCATCAGGTCTCTTTTGGAAAAGATTAAGTATGTGTCCTAAGATAACATGACAGCACTCTTCATCAAATAGCACTATACTCTGACATCCTGGCACAAAGCAAACACTTGAAATCTGAAGAATAGGAGAAAAGATTACCTGGGACGTATGAAACTGCAAACAACTCTCTTCCAAACGATTTGTGTTTGATCTCTCTGGTGAACTCCCCGGTCTCTAATCTGAAGCACTGAATTCGACCATTTTCCCTGTCTGCAACACACAGCTGTCTGAAGTCAGGGATCAGGGCTAAACTGTGAGGGATATGAAACTGTCCAGGCCTGACTCTGCCTGGAGAACTCTCTGCAATACAAAAAATCCAGGTTTGTGTTAAAGTATGCATTGAAAATATCAGTTTTGCTTAGAAACAGCAGAATGTCAAATAATGCAATACAGCACCAGGAAAAGACTAAGGTCAGCTTACTTTCTTCTCCAAGCACTTTTACTGTTTTAGGTAGATAAATCATGGTAGCTTATTGTACTTTCTTTGTAAATCCTGAATTTATGAATTTGCTATTTCCCTAAAATATTCAGCATATTTTAATGTCAGATACATAAATCTGAGTCAGGCAGAAATGCAATTATTCATAAAACTGAACATAAATGTAATCATGGCATAAATTGTGCAAAAATGATAAAGGCTTATATTATTTGATTAAATGTTTGAGAAAAAACTTAGGTTTTGTGAAACTCAGAACATTTTCTTAATAAAATAGGAGATAAGGTTTTGTGAAACTCAGAACATTTTCTTAATAAAATAGGACATACCAATACTTACACTGAAAGCAAGCTAACAAATCCCACTTTTAATTTTAGTAAATATACAACTACAACAAGGAGGTGTATGATGAGCCGAGGGAGAAATTGAATGCAATGTCAGAGCTGAAATTCAGGTAAGGCCTGGAAGGTATTTCAGTAATAGAAATCTGACAAAATAATTCATAGTACCACCAGCCATCTTGTGGTTCACAATGAGTTTGTGGTTAAGAGCAGCACAAGTAAAGTACCAAGAACTGAGACTGTACCTTCTCCCCACTGCATCAGGTAGAGTCCATTAGGGGAGAACTGAATAATTCGACTGTTGCAGTAGCCATCAGAGACATAAATGCTGCCAGTGGTTGGGTCCACGGCCACATCAGTGGGTTGACAGAAATGATTTTTGTCACTGCCTGGTTGCAAAGCCACTCCTAAGATCAGTAATGGTTCTTTCTTCTCTGGTCCCAGTTTGAAAACCTTTTTGTCAGTCAAAAGAAAAAGAGAAGAGGTTTCAGTTACGGAAAGTGAAATCTAAGAGGGAAGACTGCCTACAGAAAAATACCTATAAATTTTTATACCAAGCATAATCTTAACACATTGACTATAACATCTATTACCAGTTTGTCAGTAGTGTTGATTCTAGAAAATTTCTGCTTATAGCATGAATTTCCTGTAATTACAAAGCAAACAAGTTGTTTTCACATTCTACATTGATAAAAAAAGAAAAATATGGAGGGATCTTTACAGGTTTGAGTGCGTGGCCCATGTGAACCTTGTGAAGCTCAACATGACCCATCAACGTGCCCAGAAAGGCAACCATGTCCTGAGCTGCACCAAAAGCAGTGTGGGCTGCAGGTCAAGGGAGGTGATTCTTGTCTTCTACTCCGCTCTGGTGAGACTCCACCCAAAGTGCTGCATCCAGCTCTGGGCCACCCATCGTAAGAAGCACATGGGTCTGTAGGAGCAGGTCCAGATGATGCCACAAAGATGGCCAGAGGGATGGAGCAGCTCTTGTGTAAGGACAGGCTGAGAGAGTGAGGGCTGTTCAGCCCGGAGAAGAGAGGGATTCAGGGCGACCTTATAGCCCCCTCCAGTACCTAATGGGACTCCTTCCAGTACTTAAAGTGACCTGGAGAGGGGCTTTGCACAAGGAGGTGCAGTGATAGGACAAGGGGGAATGGCTTCAAACTGAAAGAGAGTAGATTTAGACTGGATAACGTGAAAAAATTCTTTACTATGAGGGTGGTGAGGCACTGGAACAGGTTGTCCAGAGAAGCTGTGGATGCCCCCTCCCAGAAAGTGTTTAAGTCCAGGCTGGATGGGGCTTTGACCAGACTGGTCTAGTGGAAGGTGTCCCTGCCCATGGAAGGGTGTTAGAAAGAGATGATCTTTAAGGTCCCTTCAACCCAGGCCATTCTGTGATTTCTACGTTCTATGCCTATGTAGCAAATGATTCAACAGGACTGTATTCCATGAAGAGCACAGGGGTGAATTTCTGGGGGCATATTATTAATGTTATTCTTAACAGGCCAGATAAGCAATTTTTGTTAAATCTCTGGGAAAATAAAAACTTTTTTTTGCAAAATATTGAAGTCCTGGAACAAAAGTTTCAGAAACATACCTGATGAAGAGCTACATCAGTGACCCAGTAGTTACCATTTTTATCTATACTCAAACCATGTGGTAAATAAAATCTGCAAGCACAAATATAGAAAAATTAAGTCAAAAACATTTTTCTGGAAGAAAATGATACAGATGTGAAGATTTCACTTTCTGTCTACAGATCAACAAATGCTGTACAAAGTAACTGTGTTTAATATTAATGAAAAATACAGCTCTACAGGATAGAACTTTCTTAACAAGAGTGTCTCAGCTCTGAAATTCAGTTGATTTCTGATATCGCTCAGGCTACCTTGGCAACTATAAGGACATAGTACTGCATGAGCTCTGCATTTCTGTTGATCTGGCTGGTAGATGAAGTTGTGTGAACTGCCAGAAAGCAGAGATGGTAAAGATGGCGAATTATCTTTATTAGTTGTTGATCTTATACATTACTTATTAATTTATTTATTTAAATAAACTCAGAGGTGACAATTGCACAATGCAATATAAAACACATGAAAATGGGTTTAGGGACTCTTTGGTACAAATTATAGAGAAATATTAGTTCAATTAATAAAGGTGGAAAAAAAGAAACTTACAGACTTTTGCCTGTGGAATGGAGCAGTTCTGCATTACTTGGATTCAGGACAAGAATTGTGTTCTGTTCAATTGGTCCAAGACCTCTTTGTTGATAAACGAATTTGCTGTCAAAAGAACTATGCAAAAATAGTGGAATAGAAAGCCAGCATTAGAACAATATACATGCAATTTGAAGCTGAGTTTTGTAGTTCAATTCCAGTGCGGAGTTATTGGGTTCTTTTTTTCTTTAAAAGTAAGCCTTAATACATCACTGTATGACTGAAGGAGTTAATAGTGTTGTATCTCTTCATTTCCTACCAAGGCTATGACTTCCAAACTAAAGGAGCACCAAAACAACACAGCAACAATTAAGAATTTCTGAAAGCAAGTAAGCAAAAAAAACCTTTTTTTTTTTTTTTTTTAAATTCTTCACTGGGCCAAACCAGAAATGGAGAATCCAATCATGTAGCCTAAGAAAAAAATATAGCTCATCACNAGCTTACTACTACAAGATTCAGGTCTTCTGGTTTCTTATTCTTTTCAGAGTATGTTTATAGAAGACTATAGGATATGATGTGAATTTCTCCTACCCCCACAACACTACACTCAATTTTCAGGGTACCTGGAATATATCAATAAACAACATTTAAACATGTCACTATTTCAGACATTAAGAACCAGGACTAATTTCCAGAAGAAATTTATTACTAGGCACATTATCATATACCTCCAAAGAATAAAAATGTTGCTGTCTGTACCCTTACAAAGAAGTTAGCTATTACTCTAACCTGTTAAAATATATGTTCAGCATCTAGTGGAGGCAAACAGCATGTAAAATATTTTGAACGAAATTTAAGTCTAAAGGTTTGAAAATGGTATTTGACTGCGGGTGAAAAATGCAGGAATACAAGTCATACTCCCTGCTCTCAACCTTGTGTTTTTAAATCCATTTGTTAATCCCAAGAGAAATCCTGCTATGATTGATGCAACTTGGTAAACAAGAATATACTTTGTAGTCACACAGAAGGCTATGAATAAAGCTATTAAAACTATATATTGTACAGTTCTAGTAGCTTCACATCTCCATAATTTTAAATATTTATATGTCTAGAATTTTTAACGTGGAAATGCAATATTGGCTTCATACCTAACCAGAAAAATCTATAACAGGATGTGTTTAAGCTTCTGCATAGGCCATGATTAAAAAATAATATTTTGATATTGCCATTCTGTATGGTAACTATCTGTAACTATTTAATTTCTGGCAGAAATAATCCTTTTCACTATGAATGATTAAGCACAAGGCGAGTTCCTAATTCTCCTAAACACTCTGCCATCATGCTACAGGGAGTCACTGGGTTAATGTACTGGCATACTGGAGTGCTCCTCCTTGTTTGACTGTGGTTCAGCAAGTGTTGTTTTATTCTTCACCATTAATGACAGTAATCTGCCATATCAAGTTCTCTTGGCTTGAAACAGTTTTGTTTTAAAAGGAGTCTAACACCTGTAAGGACTTGCTCCAGCTATGGGTGACCAGACCACAACTGGAGAACCAACATGGGGCAGATTGAACTCATCTCATTTTTAATCTACACAGATGATCAAAGAAAAGAATGTCAGTGATGGTGGGTATTGCATAAAAAGCCCCACAGAAAATACGGCTGTATCTCTGGAGAATTGCCTAGACAGCCTGAAATCATGATTTGCTTTCCTTGTTGTGATTTTGGTTCTTATTAACAGTGGTGACCAGACTTCCAAGCATTCCCTGCTGTTCCCAGCTCTTCTGAGAACTGAATGCTTTCAATGCAAGTAAGAGATTGCAAGGTATGTTATGCAAAGAAAGCCTAGTGAGGTCTGAAATGAGCTTATGAGAGTAATCTTCCATGCATCTTCTCCTGGAAAGGGAGTCTGACAGGGAGGATGACTGACATGCTACAGAATCACAGTCACTCCTCCTCCCAGTGCTTGAGAACCATTTCCAGGCAATGTTTCTTTGTTTAACACAAACAATGCTGACTACTTCTAGCTTAAAAGGAGAAAGACCAACACCAATGAAACAGAATAACTGACTGTCAGATGTCATGTTGCTCTGCAACATGGTTTTCTAATAGGTTCTGCACTTCAATATCGAAGAACAAGTAAAATCCACAGCATATTTCACTACTTTTAATTTCAAACCACAATGCAATTCCACAGTTATGTTTCTACTTCTCAGCTGGCCACCCTCAAACATTTGTTGCTAAATTTAACATCCTTCTGGTGGGCTAAGTATTAAATTTACACATACCACCTGATGTCATGAACCCTGAAAGCAGCACCCCGAGCTCTATTCTTGATCAATATCCATCACCATTTGTGGCTCCACATTCAGTCTGAATTAACCTGCCTTCTTGTTAAGAATGCATTAACAAAAATGTAGTTTATATTCTTTAATATGTTCTTTATAAATTACATGAAGACTATACATTTTTCATCACAAAATGCAAAATAATTTCGAACTCATTTTTTGCTTAGACAGCTGAATAGTTCTAATATTTTTCATTCTGCACAGCAGATGCTGCATATAGCAAAGACTGTTCTGAGATGCAGGAGACAATGTGATAGAAGAACTTGACTTATTTAAAAGGACTTTTTGTTTCAAATCATGTGCAGAAGGAATGCTACAGCTACAGCAAAGCTGCTGCTGTATTACAGGGCTTGTCACTGCATAATTGCTTTTGTGCTCTAAAGCAGACTGAAGTTACCTTGTAAAACAGCATAGATCATTCAACCAGCTATATTTAGTTGAATGAGCTTATATGGCACATGTTAATAATGCATTGGAAACATTTGTGCATAGCCTAACAGCACAGATAATTTTTTGTTAATTTGCTTGTGTACTATGCTGGTGCAGCATTGAACCAGAAAATAAATTCTGGGCTTTCAGGCTATTGATTTATCACATTTATGATTTGGCAAGGAACACTATACTCAATTAACTGTGTATTTGCAGCTAATGATAAACATTAACTTAAAAGCCTGATAACTCTTTATGCCTCTCCCATACAATTGTCATGATAAACACCTTTCAAGTACTATTTTCTTCCTTATGAATGAGAACACCCATTACTCCTTCGTGTTTTAGCACAAGCCATTAAAGCTTTGGACCCAAAGCTACTTCATATGCCCACGACACACACAAAGATAAAAAGGGATGGCTGACTGGGTGAGCACATTTCTGTGTGCATCTTCACTCTGCCACAGATATAGAACAACAGCTGAACTACAGGCACATTTTCAAGTATGTTTTGAAGTCACCATGCTCTGTGTGAAATAGGCCTACAGTGTTTTTTAGTCTAGCTCACCTAAGGGTCCCTACCAGCATTAGTGTACAGGAAATATACACTAATTAACTTCACAACAACAAGTTAAAATCCTAAGACTTGTGAACAAAACCTCTCATGAACTAGGATTTAATGTGTAGTTATCTTTATGGAAGGCCCATAACAGCAGCTTATATTGCATCTTACACTGGCTACTGCCAAGGACAAGGCTGAGTTCAGTGAACACGCAGAGCTCCTGAGCACAGCTGGCAGGGATGTGCATTTCCAGACCACAGACCACAACTCTGACCTTCTTTTGCACACACAACTCAAGTTTTGTGCTCTGGATTGTTGCTATACCTCAATTGCCAAAGACACTCAAAAATACATATTTCAAAAGTACCAGTCTATTTTCAATTTTTTTTTTCAATTCTTTCCTCAATAACACAAAGAACAGCACTTATGTTCATGCATAGGAGGATAAAAAAACAATTCAGTATTAGGTCTTACAGAATACTTGAAGCCTGAGTAATAGAAGTTGCATAATGCATCATCCTTTCAGATTTTATAGTCTATGTACACTTGAGCTGAAGAGATCAGTGATGTATGAGAATAATGTATGAGAAATAAATTATTGCCTTATCTGCCACATTATGCTATTTAGCTAAAAACCCAAATAGGTTATTTCCTTTTATAAAACACCGTTCTAAGCATAATTTGTTATTATAACATCAAGAATACTGCCCTTCTATTTTTCAGAAACTATGTTATCTTGAAATGAATACACTGGGATTTGAAAAAAACCTCCTTACCCTTTTAGACATATATATGGAGAAAAGAAGCTTAGAAAGAAGATTAAAACCCACTTTTAAAAAGGGTATTATGTAATATTGTTACAGGCTAATATTATTTCCTCTCAGTATTCTGTTAAAATTTCATGGAAGTTTTTCAAAAATATCCATATAAACACCTATACAATTTTAAAGGTCAGAGACATAAGGGCACTGTACAAACAAGGACAGTATTCTTTATTTGACATGTTCTGTTCTTAAAATGATATACCTTTGAGTATATTACTTTACAAACAGTAGAAGAACAGCCATTTTAAAGTTTTGACATTTTTTGGTGGAGTGACACTAAATGTAGCACATTTTAACTGTGTTTTGGGAGAATGCCTTGAAATAACCAAATTTTGTTCAGTGCACCTAAACACAAAGAAGAATGAGGATACCCTGGAGCCAGCTTTGCCTGTCTGAAACTCAAGTGGTAACAGTAGTATACCATACTAAAATGTCACTCACCCAGGCTCATTATTCCTGCTAAAAACATGGAGAACGAGCGATGATTACTCTTTGTGAGCATCATACTAACGTGGTCATACAGTTGAAGGACCTAATGGACAGTGGTCTTTTCCTCTGGAGGCACATTCTTACTGTCTAAAGATAGTAACCCCATTATCTTGAATTGTCAGACACCACTTCCATTCTGAGTCCCTGAAAGGCACTTTAAGCCAAAGAACTGAACTTCAAGTGGAGCAGGAACTTCTTGAGAAGATACACAAACAGAATACACCAATCTGACCCTCCAATTTGCCATTCAGCAAGAGTATCTACTTACTTTTCATCCCAAACGTGATCACCTCTGTGGAAGATAACAAGGTTATTTTCAAGGTCCAGAGCCAACCCAGAAACTTGGCCTAATTCGAGGTCTAAGCCAGGCCACTCCACAGCCTCTTCTATGTCGAAATCTGACCACAGAAACAAATGAAACCAGACAATTATGTAGCATATTTATAAAAAAATCCACCCAAACATGGTGAACTGGCATTTGACACAGACTATTGGGAATTACATGGACATTTTCTTGCATGCAGTATTTCCATTAATGCATTGCAATTTAATTCCAAGAATAGTTTTAATATATTAAAGCATGCACAAGCACTGGCATCCTGCTACATATAGGATGATAGAAATGTCAAAACCACTTTTGATTCCACTTTTTCCTCCATCTTATGAGGATACATGTATACAGACTCTAGAGTTTCTAGGAGTTCTGTAAATGCTTTTTACATTGAAAGATTACAAAAATATCCAACTATAATCCAAAATCGTCAAGGAAATTTAAATATCAACCTATCAGTCTTTTATGAAAAAATGCATAACAAATACCATGAATCACTAAACCAACCACATTGTAGAAGTGATTGATTATTTCTTTTTCTATAAAGCTTTTAAAACTAAGGAAAAAAATACAGAGAAGAAAGAAAAACAGTAACAAGAAACAAATAAAATCAGTAATCATGTGAGGTTTGCCTCTGACATTCCTTACAGCCAACATATGCACAGCTCTGAACAGTGCTCATATCCCAATTCAAATACTACATGCGTAAGTGGGAAACAGATGTCTAAATTTCATTAATGAGATGCAGAAGGGTAGGATATCTGTCACTGTTTATGCCGTAACACACTGTTTTTAAAAAGAAATACCCTACAGCCTTTGAGTAACAAATCTGATTCTCACACTAAATCAGCAGCACAGGATTTAGCAAGTGAACCACTAATAAAAGGTCAGATGCTCCTTGTGCTTGCCTGAAATTATAAAACTCAACTAAAGGAGACATTTAGTTTCAACTTAAAAATCAATATTTAAAGGATAAAAATACAATTATTTCAAATTTTCCTTTATGTAAAAAACATACTTACATGGATAAAAGGCACAAACAGGTCAAAATTTGAAAAAGTTGCAGGGAGTTGACTACAAGGATAAATTTCTCACAGATTAACTGCTTAAATACTATTGGTAAGAGGCTGCTTTTGTGTTGCCCTGGCAGTATAGTAAGCGACAAATTATTACCAAAAACAAAAGGAATGTAATGACAAGAAAAATCTCCCTAATTCTGACGACAGAAAAAAAGAATAATTCAAAAATGCCTTCTACATGTTAGGAAATCCATCACTGCTTCCTCTTAGAAATTAATTTGTTCGGCATAATTCAAGTATTTCTACAATGCATACTCTGTATGTGTAGGTATATCTAGACAAACTGATGGTAAAAAATAAGCAATTTCTTTGAAGTTATGTGAAACTGGAGCTGCTTCACTAATATTCAATCTGTTTGATAGCATCATGCTGTACTGCAACTTTCAGTTCACCAAAAGTTTGTGAGTTTTGCTGTGATCCTAAACACCAATCACTGGGGTACCACCTAGGCAGGTGAAACACATTCCCAAAGTGCCAGGGCACTTTGAACACAAGGCAGATCACAGACCTTAATACAGCACCCAGGAGTTAGAAAGGGTTCAGCTGGAAGAGATGTCCCAATGAAAGGAAAAATTAAAGGGAACACAAATCTTTAGGCCACCTGTGCAAACTATCTGATAATCATCTCCTCTCCTTCCATCTCACTTGGAAGAGATGCAATCTCAGGAGCAACAACAGGGATGCAGCTGAGGGAAAAATCATTCTCCACCATCTGCACAAGGGAAATACAAAACCTGTGCTGAAATCCTACTGTGGGCTAGGAGATGTTTTACCTGTTAAGTTTTAGAAGTCATAGCTAGAGAGTTGGTGACAGAGAAGCTCTTGACGCTAACACAAACCTGAAGTAAACCTAAGGCAACTGCAGTAAATCCAACACAGTCATCACAAACTTCAAAACCAATTCTGCTCTGTAGAAATTTTATCTGAAAAAAAGCTCCAAGCTAAAAGAAAAGCCATTAACAAAAAATTGATACATATTCTGTTCATTTCAGTTCAACACAGCAAGTGCAGTGCCAGGTATATTCATGGATGTTTGGATTTTGAAAGGAATAAAAGGATGAAAATCCAGTATCCGCTTCCGCACTTGCTCATCCCATATCAGTTCAGGCTAAATTGCAGACAACTCACCTGTGTTTAATGTTACAGTGCCCTTTGGCCCCTAAGTCTTTTCCAAAAAAGGTAGAAAAAAATAAAAGGCTGAACACAAGAACACAAAATTTAGGCTTCTGTAAAATTTAGTATCCCAAAAGAGAAGTACTATGAAGTACAGAAAGTTTATACTTAAAAGACTAAAAGATCTTTGATAGATCAAAACAATAAAATTAATGTACAGTGAAATACAATCTAATCGCAAAATCTCCTGCCTCCACACAACCTTTAGACTGAACCAGTCCCAAAATAGGTTAATTATTATTATGTTTTCTTTTCCCTTTGCAAGTCTCATACTGAAAGTCCTTTGATACTCTTTTCTCTTAAGGCAACTAGGTTTTTACAGAAACTCACTAAATTTAGACTTTGTTTACCTAAGACTTATTAGTATTTCCCTACAAAAATAAGTAGTCCATGGAACAGTTTCATGTATATCAAATAAAGTAACTTTCTCCAGTAAAATAATTCACAATTACTTAAAAAATGTAAGATCACTGGTTTTGTTGTGAGATCTCTAAGTACTACATTTTCTTTCTTTCAATTTAGAGTAGTTCCTTTCACATAAAAAAATATAAATAAAGAATTACATAGATTTCAAACATGCAAATCATCCTCTAATCCTCCACAAGTGAGAGATTAAAGTCTTATTTCTTGGCAAAATTGCAATCCACTGTCCAGAATTTGAAGATCTTTCTAGCTTTTAACATGACAAATTTTAAGTATTACTGCATTTAATCCATGCCATCAGAGGAGTCATTTAATCCTGACAAATCTAAGCACTGCACAAAGGAGCTTTTAGAATTGGAAAATTACTCTTTGCCTTAATTAGAAGGTACAGTTATAGAGGTTGCATGTTAAACAACCTGACTGATTTGTGACCAGTCTCGGGGTAACAAGTTAACAACAGTGCAGGAAGTAGCATAAAGTTATAAACATAAAATTTATAGCAACATAACATATAGGCCATTTGCTTTTTCAGGATAGTTACATGTTTAAAATTGGAATATCTGCCAGCTTAAAAATATTAAAATGGTAATTATTAAAGACTGAAGTGAAATTAATTTAACAGCAGAGTCTTGTCCCAAGAATACTGAAAATTTTTTCAATTCAATACAGTAGAGAATTCTACATAGAGTGCAAGTCTTTTATTAAATGAAGACAACTTTACATTCCACTTTTCTCTCTGAAGAGCAAAATTCTGCTAAGGAAGATATTGTTCTTAAATATGTAAATACTTCCCTAAACAGAAACTAAAAACTTGCTCAGATTTTACTGCTACAAAAGTTCTTTTGCCAAAAGATGGCGCTGGCAGCTTCTGCAGGTTAGAACTGCAGTTTGAACTATCAGACATAAAACAACTCCAAACCATAATGCTAATTAGGGAAATTCCAGTTTTCTTTCTTGCTGTACCTCAAAACTGAGTAATTTCAAAGTCCATTCAATAACTAGGCCTCCACCAACAAACTCCCCACATATGATTATGTGGCTACTAACACAGCTGAGGAAATGCTTTCTGTATTCAGAATCCATGCCATGAGATATGCCAAACTAAGCCATTTATTCAGTTCACTGACACTTCCTCCTTTGAATCAGTGAAAATAGCAAGGAATTTTTGTCTTTGCCTTCTACACACCACGTGTTATTAGTCTGAACTAACTGCTTTTGCAGAAATACTATGTGCATTACTCCTCTGAGGATTTAATTCCAGTGAGGTTTATGAAATTATTTATGATTTACTCTTATGTCAGGCACAGGGTAACACCCCACCTGTTCTTCCAATAACTTGACAAGCTCTCCCATAACTGCATAGCACAACATAACACTGGAAAATCCTCATGTTTGATTTTCTCTTGAACACAACCCCAGGATTTTGCTAAGATTGAATATTGTAACAGAAATCTCATATCAGTGGAGACAATACATGTTAACACCATGAACAGAAGTAAAAATCAGGTGAATTATGTATTCTACACATTTTTGTACAACACTACTTTGAAACATCAAGCTGGGTGGATGCAACATAAAAGTAGGCATATGTGGTCACAGCTTACACATACAGATGGCTTTCATGCATATACCAGTTTCTTTCATGAGATACTCATCACATGCTGCATTATCTGGCTTTCCACATTAGCAAGTAATGCTAAACACAGTCAATATCACAGAGACCAAAATGCAAGTAAAACAAACACAATAGTTCCTGGGTTTTGACTGTCATAGAAACCTGAAGGGAATCAATTGTAATTCTAGTATAATAAAATAGCCTGTCCACAAGAATATTTGGATAGTCAAGTCCAATTTGAAATTGGTATGTAGAAAATTTTACTTCTCAAGAATTTTTCAGGATGAACTACTGCTCTTTCTGAATGAGAGAAAAAATATCCAACTGAATTGCAGCAATACATTTTATAAAATTGTGTATCTGACAAACCAAGGTAATCATAAACCTCATAAAATGTATTGATTGTTCCAGTGACCATTTTATAGTAATTGCTTGTATTAAAGTTATTAATTTCCTGTGACTACTATATCCTATGTTTACCTTGTTTTAGCATAACTGATATAAAACCATTAAGTAAAAGTCTTAAGAGTAGAACAAATACTTTATTGTCCAGAAAGTATTGATATTGTGCTACCAGTATTCTTTTTCTCTTCACATGTGGAGGAGGAAAGAACTGCAATGAAAAACCTCTAAAACAGAGGGAGAACATTTCCATAATTAGGAAAAATGTAATGTAAAATACTTCGAAGCCTCAAATGATGTTCCCTTCAGATTTTGCTAATGCGGATCACAGCTCTTACAATGCATTTGATCATATAAAATTAACCCCTAACCCACCTCCTGTATGTTCTTTTTCCCAGCTTCCCTCACCATGTTTAGACTGCTGTAAAGAGAAATGTCTGTTCTCTGGTGGCCTCAGTGTAGACTCTAGTCTGTGAAATTTGTGAATTCTGTCTCTGGCAAGTACAGTATTGTCCCTCTCATCATGATTTGTGATCTCTCTGGCAAGATCCTTCTTGTGGACTACATTAGCAATCTCAGCTACAAGATCTGATTCTGCCTTTTCTGTAGGTTTATGCTTATGCACATGCACAACATCTTCCCTTTCTCCTAGCAGCTTGGAAAGGAGTGAATAGAAATCACCTGTACAGAAAAGAGAAAAGATAAGAGGAAAGAAGGAAAAGAATAAATTATAACAAATCATGTAATTTTAGAAGGCTTCAGCAAAGTACAAGGTAATAAAGTTATTCAAACAGTTATTGGCAAGAGTAGTAAAGAGGAACGGTTCAAGCCTCAGGAACTGAATGAGCCAAGTTTCTGGTAAGAAAAGCTAAAGCCAAATCATTATTGACTTTAAATCACATATAAATGCCCACTTTTACCTGACATTCTGGCACCAAAAAATCATCACGCCTGCACAGATGTTTTTGGAAACATGGAAAAAGAGAAAAGGGAAATGGGAAAGGGGAAGGGAAATGAAAAAGATGGAAAAAAAAGTATGCACATTTCAATAAAAGAATGTTTGTCATGGAATTATCTGGCAGGCCACTGCAGAGTTATATATTCACAAAACAAAGAGGGGCAAATTCTATAGTTTTATCAATTTTTCACTTACAAAGACAATAATAGACCAACATGACATATTTCAAAACATATTTCTTTAAAATCTGCCATTTCATAAGAAGTTTAGGCTGTAAAAAACCAAAATTTCACATTTGCAAACAGATTCCATAGTGCCCACTGCAGAAAAAAGGCAAACCAGTAAAACAGAGTGATGAATTAAATTGAATTTATTAATTCAGTCTGGGTTCTGTCCCTCCTCTTGCTGCAAATGGTAATACTCTTTAGTGATGATATCATCTGGCAATGCAGGGAACAGTATTTTCTGAAGGTGTTCACTAGCAATGCAGTTATCACTATAACTTTCTAAGGCATCAACAAGCATTTCACTAAATTCCAGCACAATAGCTCAAATTAAAAAAATGAAATCAGAATTTATTAACCAAGTATCTTGGCTGTCTGTTAAATTCAACTTTATCATTTGAAAGGGAAGAGACTGTGCTTTAACAGTTAATGCAAGGTTACTTCTACTGCAAGTACAAATCACTCATAATTAAACACTTCTGTTATTTTATGGCAGGCTATATAAGGCACTTTGTAGAAAAGCAAAACTATAACTAGTGAAGCTTTCAAAAAAAAAACAAATAAAGGGAAAAAAAAACCCCAAACAAACCCCCCAAGAAACCCATCCAGAACCAGAAATCATCATCTGTAGCCTGGGACAGAGGAAATTAAGTCTTTTGTAAATGATCCTAAGAGAATCTGTCATGTTATTAAACAGTCTCAGTTCAATGATTTTGAGTAGGATTCCATTCCTTGCCCTTGGAAATGAAATATCCCAGGTGACATCTTCTGTCAGAAAATAATTACTGAAGTAACAGGGCCAATTTCAATGAAATTAACAAAGCATAGAGAAGAAAGAAAATCACTAAGCTATATAACAAATAGGAATTATTTGCTTCAAATGCAACTGTGAACCTAGAGCACTCCATCATCTTAATATTGTCATTGAAGGAGTCCAAGTCCTAATTCAAAACAAATCCAAATATTTTAAGAGCTTGATATAATCGGAGTTTTGCATACAAACCCTATTTATTCTGAGCAAGGTTTTCAATTACATTTATCAGGTTCAATAGTCTCTACTTAAAGCATCCAATAATGGGTGATTAAGTGGAAACACAGCTGGAATATCCTTTATTTAGGAAACATTTGGTATTAAAATACTCTATATTGACCTTTCCCCCAACATTTAATAAAAAAAAGAATTTCATATACGCAAATGTTTTGGTTTTATCTCTGGCTGAGGACCCGTAGGTGAAAAGCGCCAACTCACTTCCCTACAAGCAATTATTTCCAATGAGAGGTGTGAGTGGTAAAAGCAATGTTCTGCCTAACACAACTGTGAAAAGTCACTCTAAATCAGCAAGCCTAGAGCTACTTTAAACTGCAGACCTCTATAAAGCAAGTTCAGTGATTGTTGCCCAGTTCACTCCCTCCTCATTCTGAATCAACACTGTAATAAACTGACTTGTAAGTATTGGTTGCAAAAGGACAACGTACTACAGTTTGTATAAAGGTTTCAGAACTCTAACTCACTGCTCATGTGCTCATTCTACTTGAATGAAGAAGTTTGACAGCTTCATGCTTCAGACAAAGGCACTGCATTCTACTCTGCTGTGCAACTGCTGCCACTGAATAATTAACTCAGCCTCTAAAACTGATACTGCATGTTGATTAAAGAAAAAAACCCCAGCCAAAAAAGTGCTTTAGCTTACTTCTCTGGTGTTAACTTCTACAAAAGAAGTTGTTACAAGACAAGACTCAACAGAGGACAAGAGGAAAAGAGAGCAGCAGAATTCAAATTAAGAATTACAGTGGTCTTTATGGAAGCTATTCATCAGGGATTCCATGCTAAGTAGGTTGATCATTTTTCATTTTCTCCTAGCACTGATCCAACAATCACAAGATATATGAGGAACCTTCAAACAGTGGAGTAAGGTGGTTTGAGTACGTCACTGTCAGTGACTACAAATGAGACATTTTCCAGCCTCAGCTCGCCCTGCTGGTGTTTTGATTAAGTAAGGGTTTTGTAACAGAATATTTGTAAGAATGTTTAGGATGTGTCTAAATGTGTGAAAAAGGGTGGGCCTGAGAGAGTGGAAGTGGTCTGAAGTGTAGGTGCCCTGAAACTGCGATCCTTTTCTTAAGTAAATGTGTTTGAGAAAATGAATATGAAATCTCTACACTGAAAGTTCAAAAGACATTCATGAAGACTACATATCCGCCCAGCATCTCCATATTCTTGGCACAAACATGAGGCTGAAGTCTTCTGTCAATTTCTTGGCATCTTGACACAACTCAGAGTACTTACATGGCACAGAAGATGTGTGCAGATGTGGAAGTGAAGAATTTAAGCTTCTTGATTACTTAATATATGCTGCTATACCCTGAATTCCACATAAGGAATGGAGGTTGCACATTATTTGGGATCAACATTTTTTGGCTTGCTTTGTGATCTCCAGGCAGATTCCAGTAAATTTGAAGCAGCATATTTTTAAGAAGTAGTTCAGAATTCACTACAGGTGAACTAGCAAAGACTAGACTCGTGATTCTGATTACAGCTGCTGTCTGCAAAGCAGTACCCAGCAAACATCAAAGCACGAACTTGTGTGGCTGCTTTACAGCTGTTTTATGTCAGCTGGAACAGCTGAAGGATGTTGCTTGCCTGAAGATACTCAGTGGGAAAGGAGCACCACCAAGATGCAGTGTGTTATGTTTAGTCTTGTTTGAGATGAGTCAGGCCTGTAGAATGCCTGGGTATGAGTAGATGAAGACATGAGTGAATCAACAATGTGCTCTTATTGAAAAAACTGAATTCCAGCAGTGCAGTCTCTGGGAAGCTGCCTGACTAGGTCACTTTCAGAGAGTGTACTTACATGCACCTCTTACATGTAAGCTATCAGCACACTCCCCTCTATGTAGAAGATGACTGGCTGCAAATACCTACAGTTTATTCTTTTCTGGATGAAGTGACAGCAGTCAAGACCAACATCTCCAGAATGAAACAGTCCACAAGCACATGCTAGTAAATTTAAACTTCTGATGGTGGTTCTACACTCACAAAATTCTTTTACAGAGCAATGCTTTGGTAAACAGTCATGCAAACAAATAAAATCATAACACTGGCAATGTCATTGCAAAATGACTTTAACTTCATCTGATCTCAGTAAAAGGTCAGATCAGTTTAAGATTACTAAAGCAGTTTATGTATGTAATGTTTTTAGTCATGTGGTTTAGTTTTAGGTAGTCTTGTAAGGAGCAGGGAGTTGCTCTAAAGATAGTTATGAACCTCTTCCTAATCAAGATATTCTATGGTTCTATGTCTAAAACCAGTCCTTTTTTTCAGCACAGAGCACAAGTTCCCCAAATTGCAGTCAGCAGTCGCTGTCCGTGGTCCTTCCGCAACACAACACTGTGCTGTTGAAACCACCAATTTCCACTTTAGACAAAGTATCTAGCCACGGTGCTGCAGGATCAGGCTAGATAGATGGGAATTTCAGCCATGGTAAGCCTGTCCAGAGAGCCTGAATGAGTACCTGTTAAGATACATAGGTGAAAACTCATTTTGCTGCATTTTAGAAAAAAGGCAAGACAACCTGGTGGTGCCTGAGAATTTTCATCTCCAGAATCTGTATTTTTATCATAATGTCTGTACAGTTTTAATGAGGCAGTTCAGATAGGCTCCCCACTCTGGCATTCCAGACTTTATTGTTCCTTCTTAACTTATGTTTATACTTGGTTCTATCACAATAGGACTAGGAAACAAGTTTTCATAGTTGATTTTGGTCTTCCCAATTAACTCTGAATAAAACAGACTGTATTGTGAGATATGAGATATTTGTCTTTCAGAACATGCTGGTGTTTCATGGGTTCATCTGGCAAAAGTAGTGAGAGGTTCTGCCTCTTCCTAAGTGCTGAAATCATGGTGTAAATTATATGGACTCCAACTATGACTTTGCCTCATTTTAAATGTTAGGTAATGACTGTGTACTATGTCAGGAGTTATACCAGAGAACAGGTACTTCAACTAAAGTACTGTTTCTGATAAAGATATGGAAGCATCTGCAAGTATCACTTAGAAGACTGTGCCATCATGAGTAAATATTTCCCAAATAAACATTTTTCAAAATTCAAAGATCAGTTCTCTTTGCCTTCTTTGGCTCCTAGAGGAAGCCTCTAAAGTCATTCTAACAGGCATACACATAAGATAACATTGATGACTGGAAATAAAAGGGGAAAAAGGCATGGAAAGATGTTGCATAAGTGGACAAAATCTAATGCCTGTTTCAAGGGACATTGGACTTAGCCTGTCATAATAGGCCAGAACAACTTCCAAAATGTCTTCCAATCTGCTATTACTTTTCCTGCAAATCATGATTTGATCTGTTGCTTTGATGAAAGCTTTGGAAAGATTCATGACAACCAACAAATATTAATAAATATTAAGGCTGTTTTCTTTTTGAAGGGATTTGATGAGCTGAGAGGAATAGATAGGAAATGAAAAGAGTTCAGCTGCTCTAGAGACTCTTGGCCACCCTCAGTGCCCTAAGTGATGTGCACTTACAGCACAGCCAAACTGACATGTCTGAATTGCATCTGCTCTCAAGGCATTTCTAAGTAGCTTACAGAGCTAAAAAAAAAGATGGAAGAAAAGGTAAAACAAATTAAATACTTTTCTCTTTTCTTCTCTGTCTGCATGTCCCTAAGAAAGGCTTTTACTACTACTGCCATGTAAATGCACTTTCTTTGGGTTTTATTCAC
This sequence comes from Campylorhamphus procurvoides, assembly GCA_013396655.1. Taxonomy (NCBI): domain Eukaryota; kingdom Metazoa; phylum Chordata; class Aves; order Passeriformes; family Dendrocolaptidae; genus Campylorhamphus; species Campylorhamphus procurvoides. Next base: position 339,622 of record WBMV01005711.1, read on the forward strand.
CCTTTCTTTTTTTGATTCATCTGTCAAAATATTTTAATGTGGAAACATTTTGAGAGTCTAAGCACAGCTTTAAAAATCACTAGCTTATAGGAGTTTGTTAAAGCTCAGCATGAAGAAAGATGAAGGGTCTTCACAGGATTACAGTTTGTTACAGTCACATGTTCTTCAACAAATCAGAACCTGAGACTCAAAAGCAAACCTGCTTGCAGGTGCCTAATGCTGTCCAATTCTTTTCTTTCCTTCCCAGCCAGTAATAAGTTCCTGACAAGTACCAATCATTTTGTTAAAATAAAATATATTTATCAGCTACTGCTAGATGACTAGTAGTAAACACAATGGTTTTACTACACAGAACTGCACTGGGCTCATTTGGATGTATTACAGACACTGGTAATTCAGACACAGGGTACACCAGTTCCACCTGAAATTTCTATTTCGTGCAGTACATACTTCCAAATACATTTAGTCTCACAAAATGACATATGGGAGACTATGGTTATTCAAGAGTAGTTCTGTTATCCTCAATTTATTTCTTTTAACCATCATCACGTTTTACTAAAAAAATCCCAAATAACAAAAAGACAGAAAAACTATAAAAAAGGAAAACATTTTGCCAATAACAACAACAATGATCAAGAAACAATTTTGGTTTGTTTTAGATTTGTGATATGACTTCATGATTTCTCTGAACTCTTCCTGTACTAACACAATGTACCCTTTCCATTTCTTCAGACATTTTAATGATATTATAAGCAGGTTTTTTTGTAGTTCCTTGATATGCAGCCTTTATATTACAGAAAATACACAGGAAATGTTCCTCTATAATTTTAAGGACCAGAGAACATAAACCAGGTGTCAGGCAGTGAAGACTGAAACCCTGAATTTAAAATCACTCCTTTCTATGCTTGTTATATTCTTTTCCTGCTTAGGTATGCCACTTACACCAATTGTTGTTTGGGGTTTTTTTTTTGCTTAGATGTGATGCTCCTTTCTTTAGTGTGCTGAAGATGCTTTTGCAGAGATTACGAATAACCTTATCCGAACCAGATCAAAGACTCATCTTTTATTTACAGCTTTGAGCTGGATCATTCAATGTTGAAACAGCAAGCAAATCCTCTGTGATTCTGAATCTTCCTAATTGTAATTCTCTAACAGTGTGTATCGCTCTGAGCATCTCTCAGTAGCATTTTCTTCCAAGGTTTATTTCAGTCACTTTTATCTTACTTTTGTATGCTTTTTAAAGGAGCTTATATTATCTCTGAGCACCAAACATGCATCCCAAGCCTTAAACCATCTAAAGACTTCCTTGTATGTCTGTCCTTAATATAAAAATGTCTCTAATTTCATTCTACACATCCAACATCAATACTGGGAAGTGAATCTGTCTTCTGTTTCAAGTCTCTCCCAAGGATTTTAAACCACCTATCAGAAACCGAAACCGTCTCTTTTCTTACAACCACACACAAAATTATGACAAATTTAGTTTAGAAAGTAATGTAACTTGTGCTGGTATAAAAATACATCAAGCCTTATTGGTGGAAGCTGCTTCCATAGATCTGCCATGTAATGTTATGACAAAAATACACCACTTCATTCAAAGTTGCTGGTCTGCTTGAAAAACTAAGTACCTGCCTGAATGCTGATTCTCTTTTCCTCTTCCTTTCAACACTAATCCCACAAGATATTGTAGACCTCCCTACACATTTCCCCTGCCCCTTCTTTTTCTCCTTAAGGAAGAAAAAGAGAGATGAGGAAGAAAGAAGAGGAGCTATACCTCCTTCTTCCCCTTAAATCAATTAGAAATGTCTATCCCAGACACAAAAAACCCCTCATTCAATACATTTTTATTGTAATGAACTTTTCACAGAAATGCACAGCTGAACAGCAAAACACGCAACTCGGAACAGACATTTCAGTTTCCCAGTAACTTCTGAATGCTGGACTCAAAGTGTAATATTATTTCAAATGCAGAAGGTTTAATGGGATTTCAGTTAAAACTCTCAGCTGTGAAAAAGGGACTCACACCAGTCTATATGAGACATTCCAAGAGAGATCTTAAGGTCACTTATCTTGAACTTTCCCATTTGAACTACTGGAATAACTTGTTTTTATGGCAATCATGAAATAATGAGGAACAAGAGAAAAAACCACTGTACTGGCAGTATCACTGACTAATATTGAGAGCAGCTTTGACTTTCATTTCAGATTCCATCATCAGAGGCAAAAAATATGTTACTTTTTTGGTACTAACTCCTAAATTCTCTAAGCCAGAAAGGAGCAAAAACGTACTTTTATAAGTGTCACAGTAAGCGTAATACTAGAAATAAAATTCCCATCTCTTTTCTCTCCCATTTTCATGTAAGTAATGTATACACATGTACATGTCCTTCTAAAGCAAACAAAACCTAGTCTTTGATTCATATGCTGCTAGTGGATTTTTAGCTCCAGCCAACCTTGAATTTTGCTTTAAAACATTTGAACATAATTATACTTATTTTGCTAGGAAAAAAATTTTTCTCTTCTGTTTCAAAAGGTTTATGATAACACCTAATGCACACAAAATGAGATGTCACATCCTTAGCCAGTCAAAAACTTAAATACTTGGCACCTGATTAACCATCACCTGTCCATTCTTTCCTTGTTCTTAAGAAACTACTCCTGCTGCTGTTTATATGCACATTTCTACAGCTGTCAGGAACAACAGCAGTAGAATTTCTCAGTAGTAAAGGCTGCTTCATTGCTTGCATACCAAAACAAAGCAGAACTACATTATATTGTATTATGCCACAGATTACAGCCAGGAAAGTGACAAACAAGCAAAATGAAACACATTTAGGCCTTTTTTCCACAGGTAAAACATATGGCAGAGATACTGAATGCTAACAAATAAATGTTTTTAACACTACTGTTTCTATTGAGCACAATTCAATCAAACTTCCATTTATGCACAAAAAGTAAACATACATAACATTTTCTTTACAAGGGATTTTATGCTCCAGGAGGAACAGGAAACTCTCCAACATGCACAAATGTTTAAATCAATTGCATTTCCTACAGTAATTGACTTCCAATGAACAGTTTATTTTCACCAAACTATGCTGCTGCTGTTTCAGAAAAAATATAAGGAGGTCAGTTTCGTTAAGGTAAGTTCAGTTAAATTTTAACACAGCAGGGATTTAGGTTCATCTTCACGTGGAATGGTGGTTTGCTTTGTGATGGTTACTGCTTATTTCAATATATTTGCAGTGTTTATTAATGTGCTTCTGATGAGTGAAGATGATGAAATTGAACATTTAATGTGAAAGCAGTGACAGTACCTGGAGGTACCAATATAATAAACTTCCTGTGTGTGTGTGGCAGGAGGTACATATGCCCAGGCAAACATTTGATATACACATTAATAGCAGGCAGACACATGGTGGGCTTTTTTGTTTTCCCTTTTTGAGGCAAATGCTTAGATTTAAGAAAACTGACACAAAAATTGCCTCTTTGACCAGGCCTCTAACCCCCAGAGTTTTAAGTACCTCCATGGCAGCATAACAATGTAACAAATATTTCAGTTTTAGTGAAATGGGTGTTTACTTCAGTTACCTGACACTAAGGAGGCAAAAATAAGTTGCTACAACATAATGAATCATAGGGGGAAAACACACACGCAAGACAGAACACAGAATTATGGGGAAATTGTTGAAGTGCTTTCTTCAGAGCAAATCAAAGGCTGAATTTACTGAGCAACAGCTCAGCAGCAACAGAACCAATCAAAGCCTCATTTTGGTGGCTCTGTGTTTTGTAGATAAGGTTATCACACAGAGTATGTCATGCCAGACTATAAAGGGAAAGACTTACGTCCTTTACCTCAGTGCAAGCATGTATTTGTATAATGACCTTAACCTCAGTGAATGTATGTACTTGCTTCTGTGTAGCTTAGGGGTCCAATGCCCCCTCCCTACAAACTATAGAAATTTTCTGTCATTAAGGCCTTGTTCAAACTGGGTTATGTTTGCTAACTCACTAAGTTTACTTGAGGAGATGGACAAATTGGCAACACAATTCCATAAATCCAATTTGCCCCACAAAACTGGACTCCAATTTCTATGCAATTTTTATAGGCACATTTTAGTTGACCATTTTTGGCTCCTGGTTTTCCCAGTGGTATCTTGTCAGGTACTCATGTGCTTGCAGAACCAAGAACTTTCTAAACCAGCCACACAACTTTCCCTCTTTGGAGACAAAAAATAAAACCAAACCTGATCTGATTTTCCCTTTTGCTTTTTTTTCCTTACTCAAGACATAACCAAAATTGCAGCTGAATCAATATAAAATTGAAGGCAGGCTCCTGTAAATGATGGGAGAATTTACCTTAAGCGAACAATTAAGAACGTGAAATGAAATTCTCTCACAGCTGTGTTTTGGTATTTCATATCATGAACCCAACTAATTTCAAATGGACAAAACTATGCAGTGTGTTTCCATAGAAACACATTACATGAGGATGTACACCAAACAGTGGTCTCAGTGAACCAAACTGCATTGCAGAAACATGTCTTCAAAATATATTTCAAAGACAAATGAAAAGGGGTTTAAAAGCAGAACCCTGTTTCAACATTTTTCCCCCAAACATTAGAGATTTTAAGAAAACACACAGATAACAAGAACCTTGACCAAATGGTCACACACTTATTAGTAACATAAGAGTGAAGCAGTTTGTCAGCATAAACCTTGATGCAATTTGTAAGCAGATAGCTCATTCTGCTCTGAAACAGGCTTAAAAAGTGTGAATTGTTTTTCTTTCTTAAAAAAATACATCTCGAATTGAGTAAAATAAATTTAAGGTATGTCATTGTAAATATTATCCCTGTAGTTCATTCAGTTCAGTTAAAATGATTTGACACTCGAGAAGCTAGTTTTTATGCAAGTGCAACTTAATTATTTCAGTTAACTCTGCAAAGTGGTGTTGTCAAAAATTCTAAACGCTGGCCCAATCTTTCCTCTCCTTAAAGGCAAGAGAAAACTTGCCTTTATTTAGTTGTTGAACTTTAACATTGTTCAATGAAAAGGGCATGAAACTAGATGATGATGTCTTCTCCAAAGTGTCAAGAAAAATCTTGATATTAAAGCAATATTTATCTAATAGCATATGACCCCAGAGAACTCTAAAGTACAGTCTTAATGTATCTCTGAAACATAAATAATAATCAGCATTTTTCTAAAAGGTTTGCAACCCTCCTGGACATTTTTTCTGCAAATAAGTACTACACACATTTGTGCATGAGCTATTACACATACGTGCATATATACACAGACATAGGGAAAAATAATTCATATTAAACATTAGCTGCACTCAACTTGCTGCACCCACAATCAGTGTTGGAGCCTAAGAACATTTTTCCCTATTACACACAGAGTAATGCAAACTGAGAAATCAATGAAGAGCTAATAGCAGATAGTTACCTACGGAATAGATGTACACACACATAAATTATAATCTTGGTTAGTAAATTAAAAAAGAACAGGAAAACCTAACTAGATGAACATGCAGTAATAAATTTTACTTGCAGGGCTGGAGATCAGTGGCAGACTGTTCTTTATTTATTATTTTTTTATAGCATTAAACTGTTTTAGCTTTACAGAACATTGCAAATTGCATTAATTGAAGAGAAACAGAGTAAAAAAATTAAAACTCATTAGCAATTGGGATATAATTTATCAGTACTTTACATTAGCGAGTTCTTCATTTGACAGAGAAATAAACAAGTACATACCCTGATCCAAAATATCTTTCTCCTCATTTTTGGCTTGCTGCAGCAAAGAACTGGTATCACTATCCTTGGTTTCTGAAAAATAGGTTTAGGACATGATGTTAAGTTCTGCATGTGAAGGAAACTGAGTATCTCCCACCTGGGGAAAAAAACGCCCTTTTGAAATGAACATTTGGTACCTTTGCCCATGCATAGTAGTTGCACCAAATAATACAGCAGTAAAAGAACTGGAATAAAAAATTCAGATTTGTACTTAGAACATAGAAATATAAAGTGTGTATAGAAATAAACAAGCACATACCCTGATCCAAAATCTCTTCCCCTTCCTTTCTGGCCTGCTGCAGCAAAGAACTTTTATCACTATCCTTGGTTTCTGAAAAACAGGTTTAGGATATGATGTTAACCTCTGAATGTGAAGGGAACTGAGTATCTCCCGAACAGGGAAAAAATGCCCTTCTGAAATGAATATTTGGCATTTTTATCTATCCATTCTAGATGGACCAAGCAATGCAGCAGTAAGATTGCTTCTGAATAATACTGTTGCTGCAACTTATATGCCTACAGGTGTTCAATGTAAACATTTGATTCCCTCTGTAACAAGGCAGTGAGATCCAAAAAACTGTTATAACTCAGTTTTGTAAGAAACAGAGATATGATAAGGCAAACATTAATAAGCTGTTAATATAAAGTTTAGGATAGAAAAAGAGGCCAATCTTTAAGGTACACAACCCATACAGCTATTAAAAATGCTGGAAATAGGAAGTCAACGTTAGAAAGAAATGGACAAAAGACTATGGCAGACATTTCCATCAGTAGAATCCCAAAATGGCTTGTTAGTTAGCAATTTTAATCTTATGCAGAGTTGAATTATCTCTTTATGAGAATTTTGCATATCAAAACCACACAGGGAAACACATCAGTGAGCATAAGACTACTTGAATAAAATGCATTGTAAGTATTTCTCACCTTCATGATGCCCATGTGTCATCTTCAGCATATCAGACTTGACTGGAATAGGAATATTTGCCTCCTGCGGAATATTTCTGAACATCTCAGGGTTTGCATTCTGTGTGCAGGTCATATATGAGACAGCATGCTTGGCTTCCATATAGTACATAATGTAAAAATTACACATTTCATCATTGGCTGTACCCCTACACAACACAGAAAAGATGTAGCACTTATTAAAAAATGACCTGAATATATCTGGGTTTGAATTCATCCTACTTGTTTAACAGAATATTAAATGTAGCAATGAAATGCGTTAGACATCCCACACTAAAACATGCAATACCTTCACTGTAGTAAATACCAACAATTTCCTTTGGTTCGTACTAGGCAATACCAGTTTGCACAAACTCCCCATGCACCCCAGAAATTCCCAACAATTTGGTTTTGATTCTACAGAAAACTGCATCACCTATTTAAACTCATCTTCCTTCCCATTTCCCCAGTATACTCCACACAGGCCTCACTGTGTCATTAACTATGCACATTCTGATGAAATACAACAGAACTGGATCATTCATTATGTCATATAGTTCTCTGTCAATTTTGGGAAAATGTAATTTGAAATTGTGACAAATACATTTATGTTTCATTTCAGTGGTTATCTTTTATGACAAATCTTCCCCTCCCCCCTCCAAAAAGTTCAAGTGCCTCCATTTATTGTCCAGTCACATTGGTTCTAATGCAGTAAAACTTAATTTCTTTACATATTGACATCATAACTATCTCTTAAAGAGCATATAGCACTGTCATCTGGAGAATAACTTGTTCATAAGCTTCTGTAACAAAAACATGACTGCAAGGGGAATGATTAAATACCAGCAAAATTCAGTTCTTTGATAAATGTTGTGCATGTACTTGAAACAGAAGAGGCTCTTCTGTTCTGCTACATAATCCTGTCTTCAATAGAAAAAACAGCTGGTACAAGAAAGACTTTTTTTCTGAAAATCATTACTTTGTGCAGCAGATGATACAGGCAGGGCCTCTTTACAACTGTGATCTGTTCCTGTTTTTTCCTGTGCCATAGAAGTTGATACCTTCTATTTAGAGCTACAATCCTGACAATGGACTAAACTAGAACTTTTAAAGAGAAGTTCACAAAATACAGGGTTTTACAGTGAGATTTTTTTTAATTAGCTTTCACAATTAACCAGTGAGCCCATACTCATAAAGGAGATACAGGGGTGGCCTATTAGCTATTCGCAAAGACGTCAGAGCTGACTTTTCCAGCAGCATCCTGCAGCATTCATTTAATTCACCATAGCAACAATAATGACACAAGCCAGAAGGGAGACAGGGGGAACATATAAGAGACTGTTTCAAAAGGGGAATTGTTTTTTTCCATTCATTGAAAGTTTAGCATCCCTTGGAGACCACAAAAACGAGTCTCTGACTGGGCAAGCTCTGCTTAAGCTCTTAGAAAGCATTAACTTCACTGTTGGACCTCCAATATCTGTCACTATAATTGCTTCCTCTTTAAAACTCCGATAGAAAAGGGGATGTGGAAATCACATGAAATCTGGTTTACCTGACACGTTATTGTGTCTAAGCATTTGTGGTGGTTTAATTCCAGGGGGCAACTAAGTACCACATGGCCACTCACTCGCCCCACTCTGCCCATCCCAAGGACGGATGAAGTAAAACTCGTGGTAAAATATAATAATGCTCAATAATAGGAAATAAATAATACTGAATAATAGCAATACTAAAATTACTAATGACAATATCAATAAAATGTTATCATTTATACAATATATATTTATATATGATGAAACAATATAATCACATAAATAATATAATAAACAAAAGTAATAAATACTAATTATAGTAATAACTGTAATGGAAAGTACAGAGTTTCCCCATTAAAGGCACACTAGCACATTAAAAGAAAATACCCTAATTGTCCTAAGACTGTTTCTTAAACTCTAAGGATTATTCAGGAAACAGGAACTACATTTTGAAGTTACAGGAACGTGACAGAAACTTTTCAAACTTGCAAATAGAAGATCAGCAGTTAAATTAAGTTTTTAGATATATTTTTTTAGTCTTAGGACCTTTGTAAAAACTCAGTAACTCAATTTGCTTCAGATGTTACCCATCAGTATTTTAACTACCGAATGAAAGGTGATAAATCCATGTTGAATCCTTACCCTTCCACTGAGGTGCAATCAATGCACTAAAAATCTCTGTCCCTGGATGCTGCAGTACATATGCCCAGAATGGAGAGATTTCTGCAGAGTATCTTCACATCTCTACATGTGCTTTAATAAACTACGGCTCAAAGAACCAGAGCCAGCTTAGAGAATATTAATATCACATCTATTTTGACAGCTGTGTTTGTCAACCTGATCTTACAGGGCTGTGTCTGTCACCTGCAGCTGCACAGCATCATTGGCTAACACAGTTCAGATGTGCCTATTTATCACTATTAGTAATTTCTGTTTTAATTGCTTTTCATATTGAAAAAAGGTAACTGGTGTATTATTCCAAATTTTTGAGGTTAGATCTTTACAATAGGTCAAGCTATCCGAATTTTATAAGCTTTTATAAACTTTCTTTCCAAAATAATGCAGAGAAATTGAGACATTTTTATTATTTCACTATAACCATTCAATAACATCACCTTAATAAAAAAGATGTTTTCTAGAATTGATATTCTGTATCCTCTAAGTGCAGATCAGTCCAACATCTGAACAAGGTGTTTGGCAGCAAAGCTGCACTTGAGAAATGTTCTGAACACTTCAGCAAAGTGAATATTCACACAAGTCAAGGCAATGAACATTGTGTAGAGTTAAATAAAATAAATGAACATTGTGTAGAGTAAAACAGAACATTCTAGAAGAAAATTTTCTTAGAATTACCTTAGAAGAAGACAAGAAACAAACTGATTTCTACATAGAACCATTATCCTGGAAAAAAAGTAGTTAGGAAATGGATAAATAGATAAAATTTACCCTATATGTGTCTCTGTAGTTCTGCCTTCCCCACTGAACACACATCTGGCTGCCAGGATGTCGTCATAGCTCACATCTACCGGATGTTCTACTGGATAGAAAGCCTGAAATAGAGGATGATTCACCACAATCAGTGAAACTGTTTCATATTACCTACGTCAATATGCACTGATGAGAATGACAGTGCTACACATCCAAAATGGTTTTTGTATCACAATCTAATCATGGTAACACTTGGCAATATTCACTTCTAGCAGCACCACACTGCACCAGTGGAAACACCACGACGCAGATCTGTGAGCACATGATTATTTCTGATTCTGCTTCTCAGTTTTAAATAAAGGTAATTAGAATTTAAATTTAGAATTACTGAAAAACAACCCACCTGTGGTAGTTGCGGGCTCTGTCTACCAATCAATGTCCATTGACCATTTCTCACCCTGTACCCACTCACTACTTTACCTGTAAGATACCAACATGCATGTGAAAAACAGACATACCTAAATGAGTTTCAGTGTCAGCATTATTCTGTTAAGTATTTGATATCCCTATGTTACAATAAAACTCTTACCTAGTCTGTGTGTATGAACTCTGTAGGCAAACAGGTGCATTGGAAACCTTTTGTAATGGCAGGCAATGTCTGCATCAACCACTGTTAAAATATGACAGCAATAAACAATGACAAGTACACTATTTATCAAACAGAAAAAAGTTAAATTACTGTTCTTTATTCAGCATGGTTTACAGAAAGTATATCTACGCTGTACAACAAACAATTTAAAGAGATCATAGATAATATCTTATACTTTGACAGATGTCTCAAGACATCTGCAAAGAAAATCTAGTAACATATAGTAAAGGTCACTTGTACATTTGTGATGATGTAAATACAAAATTGGGCTGAAAGTCAGAGGTACTTTTTCCAGTGTACACTACTGCTATTTAACAAAATAAAGTAACGTATTTGCTTACAGACTATTGTGAGTGACACCTAAAATACACATACAAACTTTCAGAGGAAAATTAAAATCAACACTATAATTCTAAACTGATACAATATTCAATGAAGGTTTGATTTTGAAGGCTCGGATGTAGAGATCTAGGGTTAGACCCAGGCTTTGGCACAGAAGTGCTGTACAACCTGTATTAGCTGCAGTAGCAATAGGTAAGGAAGAACCTACAGAAAAATCCCACCGCCAGTGCCTCTCTGAGAGGTGTCTACATGTTTCCTGTTGTAAGAAACCTCATGCTCCACTTAGAACTGTAAATATGACTGAACATCAGAAGGCAACTAGAAACAGGGACAGAACTAGTTGCTTGCCCCTTCCCCTCCAATTGAAAAATTGAACTCCTGCATTGATCAAATATTTTGGAGGCTACTGGGGGATTAATTTCTTATGTTTTCATACTAAAGAGCAAAATACCTTAAGTTTCCTTTCAAATTTAAAAATTTTTCAAGTTTCTGATTCATTGAAGAGTTGGAGTCAGCTGAGCATTTGACCACCTCATCCTACTTTGGGCAGCAAACTGTAAATGACACAAATGGTGGTTCTCAGCTACCCAGTTTAAAATTCTGGTACAGTAGAGGAAAATGTAAAATCAGTGTTCAACTTCCTTAAAAAAGAACATGCCATACTAGCCTAAAAAGGGCTATTGGGACTCTCCAAGCTGAGTTTCAGATACAATTCACTGAGTAGGAGTCTCAATTGAAACTGTTTGAAAGCTTTCTTCTACAGTGGTTTTTTGCAGCATTTTTACGTTTTAACGCACCAGGAACATAGGAATAAAATTCTTAAACAGCAGTGCCTTACTAGCTGAAATTCATTTATTAAAACTGAACTCTTAGTAGAATCACAACTATCATGAATGACAAATACAGATGAAGAAGAATCCAAAATATTTTATGGCTTTTTAGGGAGGAAACAAGGAACTAGAAAATAGGTAGGGCTTTTTTTTTTTTTTAAACATGAGGATGGAAAGAAATCAAATAAATACTCTTAGGAACCCTAGAAACTTCGGAGTTGCACAGATCATTACTGTTTTGTACAATATTATACTTCTACAGCATTGAGTGCCTTTATTGATGTAGTCATCAGGAAATATGATATAATCCTCAACATAATTATTTTTTTCATAATTTGTTTAATTAAGTAAGTAATTTGTCCATCTAGAATTCAGCAAATCCCTGCTAAATTTTCTTCTGCAATAAGCAGTAAAAACAAAGCAGATTTTGAAAGTATATAATCACTTGGTAGACAGATGACTCACCTTTCTTGCCTGGTGGTATGACTGTGTTCACAGACATCATTAGATACATTCCAGCAATCAAAGGCTGCCTGCAAGTCAAAACCCAAGCTCTGGTAAACAAGTCCTCTGTAAAACACAACTGCAAGTGACACGATATGCAATACCAGTTAACAACACTAATTTCTAAATTCTGGATGACATGTGAAACAGGTCTGCTGATAAAGAAGCTGTTACACAGCACTTCCCTCTCCCTTCTTCTTTTAATACAGTGCTACAATTTCTAACGCATTTTCTGCAAAGTATGTGAAATAGAACTGAGCTATCATCTACGTAATTGCTGTTCTTGTTTCAGATTTCTAAATATGAAGCTCTTATGCTAGATTATCTCCGTACTGATAGCACCACTATCAGTAAAGTTTCTTAGCAGAAATTAAATTTTTTTGCCAACAGATGACATGACTTCAAAATTCTTAATATTGTGAAGTATGCGTTATTTTTATTTCACATGGTTTCAAAGGAATACATATCTTGTGTTCCAACGAAAAAAATTATAGGTCAGTACTCACTTTTGATGTGTCAGATGTAAAGTTACACCAGAGCAGTCCTTGTGCTTATCTGTACAAATTGTGAAACAGTTTAATCATTAGCAACTGAACCCCTGAAAATAATTACATATTTTTAAGATTCTTCCACTGTGTAAAAAATATCAGAAGCCAGAACAAGTTTTAATCTTACTGTTTGCAGTAAAACCCTCATACTATGGAAATACTACTCAAATTTGCACAAACTGAACCGCACAGTACTGTATTTGTAGCAAAACCCTAATACAGAGCAAAACTTTGGTGAATAAAAAACTAACTGCTTTTTTGGCCCTAGAAATTCTGGATCTTCATGAACCAGCATCTAGGAGATGAAACATTATCATGTTTACAATAGCAGAAGAGGCTGTTTTGCTTCAAACAGAATTCAGTTTTTGTAAGTTTTATTGCTAGAAAGTCTGCACTGTATCAATTTCAATGGAAGATGGAAAATTCTTGCTTCCTCTCAGAACATTATTACTTAAAGTAATAAAATCAATAGAATTAAAAGGCAATCACTAGTTTCATGTTTTTCAGTTTTGGAATTTCAGTTGAAAACATTACCATCCTGTATTCTGAACACTGCTGTAAAACTATCCCAAGAAAATAAAATCAAACCTGTCATGTGCCAAACATAAGTCACGTTTGAAAAATTTAATCTTTACTATGTCATAGTGCCTCTTTTAAAAATAGCACAGCAGGAGGAAGGAAAGAACTCCAATACATTTCAGTTTGGCAATATTAAGGTAATTTAACATTATTTAAGTTTTCAGAGTATAAAAAAAACTTTATTCAGTACTTTCATCTAAATAAGGCAATTTCAAAATGAACTGAAGATAGTGGGAAAGTTATTAGTGCTACTGTACAAGGCAAACATCTAAATCACTATGAGGAAAAACACAAATCAACTTCTGGCAGAAGTATTTGATCTGCAGGGCTGTGTTAGGAATAAAATAATGGATAAATACATCAGTCTAGAGTTTCAAGGAATTTCTACAGTGCTTCATAGTTCTGTTTGTAGTTACATTTTAGCCATAACTGAGCTAAACATTTTTCTAACAACAGAGCTATGCTGGAAATGATGTTTCCTTGCTTCTCCTTTCCTGCAGCTCAGCTCCTTGAAACACTCAAAGACCTGAACCCTCCACCCCAGAATGCTGACTGCGGTGAGGTCATGTCAGTTCCCAGTGCTAATTCTTTCAAGCTTTGCTGTCTGACCCAAGCAAAAATATCCTTGAACAATGCACAAAACACACAAAATCTAGCATGTCTTTTGCAGTCTGTCACTCCAGCCTATCGAACCCCTTTGATTCCTTTCTTTCAGTTATTCAGTAAATATGCACTGCTCTGGGACAAAGAAGGTACTACTTACTATTTGCCATATGGCAAAGACCAGAAAAATACATTTTTGTAAAACTCAGAAACCGATTCAAATGAAAGTCAATTGTCCAGGCAGAGTTTTCATTTGTGCTTACGACTGCCTTTTGTGTTGGGTGCAAATATAACTCAATCATAATAAATATTCCCTGGGTTTATTTACCTATGTCAAACAAAATCAACAGTGCATATTAAACTGGCTTCAGTTTTTAAACATATAATTTTTAAAAATCGTGCATGACAACATTATAATGGTCATTCCAAGTTTAATTGACAACAAATGTTTAAATTAGTTAAAAAGAATCACCTATGCTACTTCTGTTTGTAATATTTTCTAGAAATACTCAAGTTTGTCAAATGAAATACTCCTCACACCTGAAGTGAAGGCAAATTATCCTGAAGAGAAACACTCTCATTCTGTAAGCTGATTTTGACAGGACTTGCAATACGAGTCTGACAAGCTTCCTGCTAATCTGTTTTATCCAGATTAACAATCCTGAACTCTTTGCTTACATGTATGATAATCTGCCATAGGCACTGAGACTTCTACGGCTCCGTAGAGGCTTAAAATTACTTCGTTTTCTTTTTTAGTCATAAAAACAAAACACTCTTCAAAACCTGTTTTCTTTGCTCTCTGGATACACAGATTATAAATTGTTGAGCACTCTGTTCAAACTATTTATTCAGCATGTTCATTGCTTTATTTCTAGTATTTCATAGTAACAGTACAGCACTCATACATGGCGACTGGAATAAAAACTTCCACTGTAGCAGAGTGGGGCTTTTTATGAAGCTCCAAACCCCCTGTGATTTCAAAGTCAGACTTTGATTTGTACCAGAATCTCCACACATGGTCTCACAATTGGCTTTGCCTCATTAGAGATAAGAAGTGGCCTCCAAGGTAAGCACAATCTCTAAGCAAGGCAATTCCGAAGTCAAAAATAATGCTCACAGGGAAGTAACTTTGTGCAAGTTATATTCAAAAAGCAAAGACATGCAGCACAAAAATGAGCCTGAAGTCTTGGTAATGAATGAGAGAGATTTAGTATGTTGCATTCCATATTGACATCTAGTATTTGATATAGAAGTAATTCGATTTTTTTTTTATGAAAGTGAAGGTGTTTGCACTTGCCAATCTGTTCACTCATCCAAAATCAATTCAGCAAAATTCTTTTTAAAAGTCTAGTAACTTGCAGAAGGAAACTCTATCTCTATTCGATTTGTGAAAAACAAAATGCAAAGGCTCCCCAAGTGACATTTTCCCAACTTACTTTCCAAATAGAAAGGAGACAAACAATTGTTGTACTGACTTGATGTAAATTTTTTAGAGATGAATACCTCATAAAGGTCACAAATGACTAACTTGCTAAAAGAATATCATAATATGTCACAGCCATGAATATCTGTGAATAGGCAAAACTAATTTTATTCAAGACACAAGGATATTCAAAGGATTGTCATAGGGAAGCACACTGAATCTAATGTCCAAAATAAGGCTACAACTCAATGACAATGTACAACTCACAGACTTATGAGGAAACAGATATTTTTAAGACATCGGCCAGCTTGGTGACCTAAACCAAAGAAAACCCAAAACATACACCAACACTAAGAGCCCCAGACACCTCTCACAAAAGCAGGTACATCCATGTTAGTATATATAATGTGGGTAATATAATTCTTGTGGGGAAAGATAGCAGGGAGAAATAAATTTATTCTCAGTGAAAAAATGGGGGTTAAGAGAAGGAGCTGAGAATGCAAATACTGTTCCTTGTGCAAGAAAGAGAGAGAACAAGAAAGAGAATGAACAAAGAGACAAAGCTGAACAAAAATCAAAGATTTCTCCTTAAGTTTGCTCCAAGCAAATTATAAAATTATAAATTGCTTCAAACAATGCAATATTTGCACACATAGAAGTAAGAATGTGAAAACCTTCCAGAGAGAATAAATTATCATTGATAGCTTCTAAACACTTTGATTCTTGGCGATAACAACTATATTCTTACATGTGCTGGAAAGGACTAAGCTGATAGTAAGGCAGGTTAGAAACAACTTTAGTCTTTGTTATATAAAGGGAAGAAAAAGGATTCTAAGGATTAGAAAAATAAAAAACCCCACACTTTTTAAACTCAGACATGAAGGCCCTTACATAGAACAATAAATCAAGAACAGGGTGACAACTGCATTACATATCCCTACAGCCCAAGTTCAAAGCTGACTGGGTCCCTTTATAGACCTAAAGATGGTTAGATTTACTTTGATTTGAATTTGAACTCCGGACACTTATGAATGCATAAAAAAGGCAGATGAATTTCTTACAACTTTTTACTTTTACATAACTGTATTCACTATCAGTTGTAACTCCAATTAAAAATAAGTTTTGCTTTTGCAATGTAAAATGTGAAGAAAATGTAATAAGTAATATTTTTCTAAGATGGCTCTTTGCACATATCCCTTTTTTTTGTAGAATGTATTTTTGGTTTTCCAGATTATTTTTTAATGGTTTTTTTTAGGCAAGACACAATAAGTTTTACTTTGATATCTGAGCCTGAAGTGCACTTCTAAATATGAATTCTTAGCTCAGGACTATAGCTAAGAAGGCACAGAATGGAGAGTTAGATTAATACCATGTTAATAAAAAGAAGAAATAGTCTTTTTAGAAAGAGTTGAACCTGAGAGTGAATAGATTCTAACTATGGCATTTTCCACCCCAAAACTGACAGGAATTAGAATCAGGTGCTTATACATAAATAATTACATCAGCTCAAATATTTTATATTTGCAATTACTTGCAAGTCAGAAAACTCTGAAAAATGCTTCAGAATCTTTGATGTGCTGAAAGTGTAACAAGTTAACTGAGTGTATTTCGTCATTTGACTTCTGTTCTGAATTGCAGCAACTGTATGTGCTTACATACAGACTGTAATGACTATATTCCTATGCTTTGACAACATGTTGGCTATCAGTACACATCTCATTCAGAGAAGAAAGATACCTTTAGGTTACTCCTGGAGCTTAAAAATACCTGTAAAAATAGTTGAAGATTACACATTGAATATCTTTGAACACCACTATCAAGTTTTAGGACATTTAAATAACTAGATTTAAATTATATTTCCTCTGCTGGAATTTTCACAGGTAGGCTACATTAAGAACATTTTTTTTCCACAAATGGCAGAAAAGATAGATTGTTTTTTACTTTAAAAACAGGATTGCAGACTACCAAGTAAAAGGCACTTAAATAAAACAGAGGGCATTCTGGCATACTCGTTACCTTTTGAAACTGCATATGATGCTACATTATAGTCCTATCTGTTCATACTTCTTAAACTTTCCTAATTTTGCAGGCTTATATTTATGACATTTTTAAGTCCTGCACAGATATTCTAGGCAAAAAATAAGGAAGACTACTGCAGGGGGGTGCTTTGGGGGTATAAAATTATGACTTTATTTCGGTGTAGTTTCTCTGATTGTGCAAGTGGATATTGTGAGTAGAAGCTTTGACCAACAAGTCGTTACTAATAAAAATTTCCAACCACATTCCCAACTAATTATGTTACTCAACTAATTAATGTTACTAGTCTCTTTTTTTTTAATAACTACACACTCATATATTATACTTAAGAGTGAAAATGAACAGTGAGAACTCTCACTGTCCCCAAGCAATAATGAAGAGCAGCTTCTCGATAAATATGTTCTCTTTAGAGGTTTGCAACTTTAATTATTCAGGATTTTAGCAGGCAAAGATTCCCATGGGCTGTAAAGGTCCAGCTGAACTTCCTCATGAAAATCAATTCTTTCAACTTCAGCTGTGTGCATTTGCATATATGCCTCATTTAAACAGTGCTAGCACGCTCAGTTTATTCCTTCATCCTATAACAGCATTGCCATTATGCTACATTATATCTCAGCATAGCTCAAACTATTCTTGTAATGCACATTCCTCCCTTAATTTTTCGTTGTTATTCAGCTTACTTCCTCTTCCTTCTTTCAAGTCCAACATTTTCATTATTACTTAGACCATGAGGATCTTCACATTCTCATTTAAATCCTACACAGTAATGTATCACAGGCGAGTTCCGCAAGAATCACAACCCACACATTTTTTGTGCTTGATGATCAGAGAAGACCTAACCCAAAACCTCTACACAGGATGTGATTTACAGAGTAGAAGTAAGAATACATGCATCTCAAAGGTGTCTGAAAAAGGCATTTCAGGTTTAAAGAAAAAAGTACAACATGAAATATAAATAATCTCCCAAAATCTCAGATCACAAATATCTCAATGTGCATTAATAAAATAAAAATTTCACTAACCCAGCTCATAATGTATGGGCTGGATGAGCAGTGAGATTGATTCAACACTGGCTAAAAGGTTGTCTTATTGGAGGATGGCAACAAGTGGTGTAGCCCAGGAATCAATTTTGGCTCCAGTCAGTAATGACCTGGATGTTGGGTCAAGTGCACCCTTAACAAATTTGCAGATGACACCAATCTGAGACCAGTGGCTGATACACCAGAGAGTTGTGCTGCCATCCAAAGGGATGTGGACAGGTTGGAAAAATGGGCTGACAGGTGCATCATGAAGTACAACAATGGGAAGTGCAAAGTCCTGCACCTAGGGAGGTACAAACCCAGATACCACCACAGTCTAGGGGCTGCCCAGTTGGGAAGAAAAGGTCTTTGTGGACACCAAGATGAGCATGAGGCAGCAGTGTGCCCTTCCTCAAAGAAGGGAAATGATACTCTGGGCTGCATTAGCCAAAGTATTGCCAGCAGGATGGCAAAGGTGATCCTTCCTCTTCCCTCAGTGCTGGTAAGGCCACACCTGGAGATATGGAGAGAGTCCGGCAGAGAGCTATGAAGATGATGAAGGGACTGGAGCATCTATCCTATGAGGAAAATATGAGAGAGCCAGGACTGTTCAGGCTGGGAAAAGAAGGATCTAAAGGGAGGGTGCAAAGAAGAAGGAGCCAGCTCTTCTCAGAAGTGCCCAGTGAAAGGATTGGAGGTAGTGGGCACACTGAAACACATAGGGTGTTCCCTTTCGAACACCAGGAAACACTTTTTCACTGTGCAGGTGAATGCTGGCACAGGTTGCCCTGAGAGGCTGTGGTGTCTCTACCCTTGAAGATACTGGACATGGCCTTGAGCAACAGGCAGTGGGTGGTACTGCTTGAGCAGGGTGGGGATGAACCAGATGACTTCCAGAGGTCTGTTCCTACTTCAGCCATTCTGTGATTCTGTGAAACACTCAGTGACAACAGTAAGCACATTGCCATGCTTGAAATGAGTGTTTCACCTTAAAAAAAACCAAAAACAAAAAAACCCTCTGTCTCCAGGAGCTACATTTCTTCCAAATACAGGTACTATGACTGATGGGCCAGCGTATATCATCTTTTCACCATCTATCCAAGTAAGGTGATACATTAAGGATGTTCACAGCTGTTTGTTTCAACTTTATCAAAGAAAACACTGAATCATATATGGCAAACCCAAATTTCTCCCATATTTAGAATTATTAGCCTGCTTCTTCATCACAAGTAATTTGCTTTATATTTTTTAAGAAAAAAATGTGTCCACTTTTCAACATTTATGGAGATAAATCAAGTTTATAAAGTCAAGTTAGTATACAAACTGTATTACAGATATGCCAACTGATCTTTACCCTTGTGAATGGTACTAACAGAAAAATTATTTTCTACAGGTAATGTAAATATTTTTGATGCTGCAGGTGATACAACTTACTGAACAAATTTCCAAAATACATACCTCTAAATGCACTAATATCTCCATAGTGTACCTGGAGCACAAAGTATCTGCCACCCGTTTCTCCTCCAACTCTGAATCCAACACCTAAGAGATGAAAAGTGCATTGTTTTCAGAAACAATAACATATAAGATGGTTCACCATCATCAACCATATAAAAAAGTAAAAATCACTGTAATGGCTATGAGTGTAGGGGTAGAAAATTTCTCTGAGACACCACTGAAGAAAACTTTGTCCTGAAACCCAGGAAAACCACCAGCACAACATATATGCTCGAACAGACTAAGAAGCTAGAACCATAACTAGTTATTAATGAATAGATACCTGCTTTATGCAGAGAATTCTCCCAATCAAAGGATCTTTATACTGATTATATAAATATATATATATATCTAAAGAGATAAAACTACATAAAAAATCAAAATAAAAATGAAGTTTTGTCATCCATGTAGGACTTGGTAGAACCTTCATTTTTCATACAACCTGTACATGATAGAAACTGATTAACACTGAGTTACTAAGAAGACATTGAGAATGGTAACAAGATCTGCAGTAATACATTTTCAGATGTAAATTAATATTGTATGCAGAAAAAAATCTCGAGGAAATAATACAGCTATGTAATTTGCTGACAGAAGCAAGCACAGGCATAGAAGACAATAGAGAACATTGAAATAACTTGAAATAATGAAATTGCAAA
>WBMV01005711.1:360071-401429 GCA_013396655.1 Campylorhamphus procurvoides
TGAAGAGGCTTCAAAAGAAGCAGAGAAAGTAATTTCGTCGTATTTGGTCAGACAATCCCACAGAAACAGGCCAAGCCTACTTATAAATGGGACTGCAGCCTCTCTGCACAAATGAGGCCTCTTTATGAATACTTCCCACAAATCTTGTATTTCTGGACAGCTTAGAAATCAGAAAAGTATTACTTGCTGGTTTTAACAGCAACACTTCCACAGAATCCTCCAAGAACCAGACTTCCATATAACCCTTCAAGCAACAATTTTTTAAACTGACATTATGATAACAAATCACATAACATTCATGTTGATGTGTGTAAATGGATTATTCAAACAAACATTTTTATGCTATTGTGCACGGTTCCTGGTTATGAAAATGGCCAGTAGAAGACTAAAGAAAAATTTTTTGAATTCAACGTATTTTCATTCTGAGGCTATACAGATGGTAGATATATATATATGAGGGCCCTCAGTGGTTATTAGAAAGAACCACTTCTCCCTGTTTTCCAGACATACTATTCCACGTAGCTTTAAAAGTTTTGACTTAATTCAGCAGAGTTGTCTATCATACAAGAAAATGGCTATATAAGCATGTTGCTCAACTGCATCAAAGCATTCAGAAATGAAAACCACATTAAACTGCAGAGTATATTTAAGACACAGAAAAAGTTCAATGTTTAGATTGAACTTGCTTGTACTTTTCCAAACACATAAAAATACTTTAATGTAGTTTCTGTACTCCTGAAAGATACATAAACAGTAACCTTCCAGTAACATATAGTAGGAAATACAAGATTAATGCTATATAAAAATAAACATTATATCATTATAGTTATCTCTCCTCAGCCTTTTCTGCCCACAGAGAAACCCATAACATTATAGAAAACAGAATGACAAAAACCTCCAATTACATTATACATTACAGTATAAAAAAAATCATAGTTTATGAGCCTCATGTTTATAGAGTTTCCATCAACTAGACATAATAAAAACATTATAGGAGGCTCCCAGCTATGCCAGGTGCTCACTTCCACATCCTCTCTTTTTTCTTGCCCCTGTACACAAAAACTCCACATGAAAGGGACAATACCTTTGGGTAGCCTGGTGGGCGGAGCATTTCTTGCCCAAGCATACAAAATGTTGGATTTATCTCTGCATGTTCCTTCATCACAGTCCCTAAAAATATGAGGAAAGAAAAGAGAATGTTATTTTTTTTAAATTTTGAAATCAGAAAACAGCAGGTGAATTACGTGCAAACCCACTAATTTTAAGACCTGTGAAGATGTTTCTGGATGTATGCTGACCAAACAGTTATTTTAACGTAGATTGCTTTCGCGGATTCAGCAGATGTTTCCAAGTTCTTTTATTTCCCTCCCTCTGCCTTAAGACAGTGTCAGACAGACAGGATCAAAAACACAGACAGTTCTGATAGACCTTGTCAGCCCAGTAGCCAGGGATGAAGAAAATTAAGGAACCTTTAGTGAGAGGGAACCACATGACAATTTCTAGCGCTATTAGCTCAAGTGACACAAAATGACCATGGCTGCCACACTGATACAGAGGGACAGGATTCATGCACGAATCAGAAAAAAAAATAAACACAAGACATCAAAGCCTTAACTTAAAATTGATTACTTAAAAATAATTTAAAAATTATTGTCAAAAAAAGTGACAGGATAATGAACTCACATATAGGAGGCACTCATGCTCTTTCTTGAACTTTATGCAAGCTCACTGCTTTAATTTTCATTCCACTTCAGCAATTTCTTGTTTTTCACAAAAAAAGAGATCACACACATACATAAACACCTCCCCCTCCCCCAAAAAAAGAAACCTACAACACAAAAAACCCACAAACCAAACCACAAAAAAACCCACCAAAGAAACCCAAACCAAAAACTCAAGGGAAAACAAAAATTAAAAAGAAGTTTGCCAAGCTACAGACTGGAAACAGGTTACAAATATTTATGATAACTGAGAGCTTAAGTTGTGCCTAGCCTCTGCAACTAACCTTGCAGATGACACTGAGGGAGGGAAATGAAACAAAGACTGATAAATTCTAGATACCTTGAATCTGCAAGCACCAGTAAACCACATGATGACACACATGGATAATCAAACAAAGTACCCTAAGGAGCTTTTCCAAAAACCCACCTAGAAGATGCTTCTCCCTCTCAATCCTCTGTTAGGGGAAAGGTTTATTTACAGGGTGTTTTTGTAACTCATTCAGTGGCAAAGCATCACAGCACCAAGTGCAGAGGTCATTCCACAAGTGCATCACACACAGGTATGACTTCTAGAAAGCCTCACCCTGAAACTATTCAGACAACACCAACTGATCCAAGCCAGAGGTGATACACGTTGCTTACCCATGCCAAGGTTTTGTTCCAAGCCAAAATGGTAAAAACCCTTCTGTTTATTACTTGCTTGTAAAATGAGACCTGGAAAAATGTCTGTACATGTAAGGTATGGTTTCAATCACCTGAAATTCTGGGGTGTGCCATACAGTGTGAGGAAGAGTATAATAGCATAAAAGACCAGGATGTCCAGTGGGCTCAATAATGTTTTTGTAGAGGATGGCTGGGCCACATGTGCAAATGACAATGATGCCTTCCAGGCACTTCTCAGGGATAACCAGCATTTCTGGCATGTATGTCAAACCAACTCAGCAGGACATTATGCCTTTCTGTGATCCCAGCGAGCCTTACTGCAACCAAGCTGCTGTATTTATTTCTGACAGAAAGAACTGCCATAATCCGAGTATCAAGAGAAAAGAGAACAAGCCTCTTCTTCCTTTTTGTTAATTATCCTCTCAACATGTATTTCTAGACCTTCACAATTAACAGTTTGGTCATCTTCCCCTTCAAACATGCCCCAATGAACAACCAAAACTTATTTCAGGGTAAATGAAATGTTTTGACTGGCACAGCTGCAGCTGAAAACTATGCAGCTTCCCAGTGCTACGACATAAAAACCCCTAGAGACTTCAGGGATCTAACCAGGTATTGAGCCGCACAGTTTGGAAGTGCGTTGAAGAGATGGTTTAGGAGGAACACCAGCAGAGACTGCAAGTACAGTCACAGCTTCACCACCACACTCTGGGCCAGACTGCCTTGATTTATACTACAGTATTTTTTAGAACATATTAGTTAGGCAGAAAACCTGCACAGGCTGTTTCAAACTTTCTTTCTGATATGTTAGACAATGAAGGAGGAGCAGGACTGCAGGGGAGAAAGATGAAATAAAGACACTGGTCTTTCATTTTGCTTAAAAAATGGTCAGCCCTCTCATTTAGTCACCAATGCTGATCTTGAAATATCAAGTTTTCAGAAAAAAACAATCCTAGGCGAGACTGTAAAGAGGTAATACAACTGATGAGCAGATTTTAAAAGCATGGGGCTAGTAAAGAGTATAAATTTAAAAAATAAGGTATTTAACACATCACTGAAATCCATAGCTTCTTTCCATGCAAAAAATTAGACTTTGAACAAAATGAATGGCACAGAATACCTTAAAAATGGAGTACAACTGCATATCGTACAGTATTGTACTAATAACCAATTCTGCCTGTGGTCAAAATTTGTAATTGAGGGGAGGTGGGGGTGGGGGCATGAAAATAGAGCTTGTTGGCTGCTTACTGCATCTTTGGATTTTTTTGCAAACTCTCCTGGACTTCCCAATGGCGTTCTCCCCAGCCTTGGCTAAGCTCAAGGACTGGTTTTTTAATAGCACTGTGATTTTGATTACCAGACTGAAAGTAAAATATTTTACTATGTCATCAAGACAAGTATTTAGCTGTTTCAGAATATCTGCATTGATTAGGGTAACAAAGAGCTTTCTTTTATTTCTTTCTCTATTATACTGTACTACTTGACTCTAAACCAAGACTTGTGAAAAAAGATAATTGAAGTGATTGAGAAAAATTATAATTTTTAGCTCTTGAGCTGAGTGTTGCAAAACATTTTGGAGTACTCAGGAATATAATTCAATGCATAATTCATATCATATACATATAATTCAATATAATACAAGTATTTCACTGACTCAGCCTTGACGTCATTTGCACCTACTACTGAACTACTGATGCCAAAGGCTTCCAAAATCATCCTCTCCTGACAACAGAAACAACTAATCTGACAGAGGAATTATTGGGTGTTGATTTTTGACCTGTACATATTCATTTGTTTAGATTAGACAACTATTTAAGGCTGCCCTGCCTGATCTCAAAATAAAGTCTATGTCTATGAATCACCTCATCCACAGGAGTTCATTTCAGTATTAGGTTTGACGAAGCACAAGACCTGTCTTGCTAGCAGACTCAAAAGTTCTGAATAATTCAACACTTCCTTTTAAATCATTCAAGTGTATTCTTGATTATCCATGGACAATCTGAACTTTTGATCAATCAGTTCAGGCATGTTACTTCAATTTCAGCACAGTTTGTCAGCTCAGACAAAACTTCTTGTCAGAGTGGCTGGGCTGCTTTAAGGGTCAATTATGATCAAGAAACAAAAGCAGCTACACCATTTATGTGGTGCACCAAGCAATACCTGAGACAATGAGCCCTGGGAGACTGTTTTTTTTCCTGTGGAAAGGCCAGGGTATTTCAGGAAGGAAGAAATGCCTGTGCACACCTTTAGTGTTTGTTCAGATAGAGATTCTATCATGTTGCAGTGAACATCAGAGCCAGAGCAGCTCCCACACCACTTAAGAGCCTTTCAGAAGGCCAGGGGCATTCATATGAATAGTGTCAAATCACCACAAAAGGCAGCAGGCCAGAAGGGCATCACAGATTTTGGCTCAGCCCAGCTATGGCCAGAGGGCACCTAATCCCAACAGAGTTATCTGGTTATATCCTCCTCTCTCCTGCTGCTCCCCGCTCAAAACTGGCCTGAATCAAACTTCACACACCAAGGAAATTAATTTTGCTTTTCTGAATGCTTTTAAAGGCCTGTTTTTCTGTAACACAACTAGCGCACATCATGAAAGTATGAGACGTAGCTCTTGAATTGACAAGTATTAATGTTCTTACAGCTGATTACAAACCATAAAACTGATGTTGCCCAGAACTTCAACGAAGAAACTACAATAAAGAAAGAGATCTATGTGGCATGCCTTTAATTGAATAAAACCAGTCTCTGTAAAAATGTTGACCATGTAAAAAGTAAGAGAAGAATCCTTGCTAAACAAGTCTGATGGTGGTGTGCTCAAACAACTGTTATTTCCCCTGGTAGAGGGAAGAGCAAGTAAAGTCATCCCTTGCCAGACTGCAGGTAATGAAAGGAACAAAAAATAACCAAACAAAATAAAACCAACCAAGACACATAATACATAGTCATCAGAACTACTTTAACCAAATTAGGTTAGAGGTCTCTAGCAAATTTGAATTAATAGAAAAATACTTGCTTTTAAATTATATATACTCTCTGCAATGACTTAAAAAATGAAAAACAGTGTCTACACATATGAATGTTTAAACAAACCTATTTACAACACAGACACAGAAATATGAATGTATATGTACACACGTTTGTTCATATACAAAATACTACATTAATTATGCACAGATATGCAAGTGTGTCAAAGGCATAAATGGAGACCTCTGAAATCTTTCTTATGTAGAAAACACACACGACCATCTCTAGCCTTGCAGATAAAGCACAGCAAAATGAAAGTTGCAAACTGATGTCAAAACAGGGATGTGAAATGATGAGACAGTGAATGAAGAGCTTTCCATTTTGAGAACACAAAGCAAACAAAACACCTCAGAAACTATACACCAAAAAATTAGCAAGATTTAGTCAAACCCTGCATATGAAAAAATGGAAATACCAGATTTAAAGATGACACCAATGCAATGGGTCTGACTGATATGGAGATAATTTTCCCCACAGGAGCCCCCACAGTGCTGTGCTGTGGGTGAGTGGCTAGAACGTTAGTGGTAACACAGCAGTGTTTTGGCCACTGCTGAGCAGTGCTGGCACAGCACCAGCGCTGTCCTCCCGTGTTTTCCCTTACCAGCAGGCTGTGGGAGGGCAGGATCTTGGGAGGGGCTATGGCCAGGATAGCTGACCCAAACTAAACAAAGGGATATCCCATACTGTATGATGTCTGCTCAACAGTAAAGGCCAAGAGAAACAGGTGGAGGTGTTTGCTGTTTATGACATTTGTCTCCCAGAACAATCACTGTGCTGCAGCCCAGCTTCCTGGGAAGTGGCTGGGTACAGCCTGGTGATGGGAAGTAGAGACCAACGTATTTTGTTCTCTGTTTTTGCACACAGACTTTGCTTCTGCTATAATAAACTGCATTTATGTTGACTCAAGAGCTTTTTTCCATCTTACATTCTCTCTACTCCCCATCCTGCTGAGAAGGGGCAGGATAGACAGCCTTGTGGGAACCTGGCTCCCAGCCAAGCTCAATCTGCCAGAACCAACTATTTCATCCTTTGACAGGTAGCTGATAAGTACAGCAATCAAAAACAAAAGCAGCATTGGCTGCCACACTGTGCAGACTGTCACTGGTGAGTTCTCTGCTGGGCAAACTTTCTTCTCCAGGGAGAGTGAAGACACAGCCAGGGAGTTCAAACTACATGAACCCTCATCTCAAAATGGGAATTTGAGTCTGATTCTTGAAGAACTTAGTTTTATGGCTTTTGATCCACCTCTTCCTAACACCTTCAGAACATCAGCTATATGTGACTTGGCCATCATCTGATGACTTCATCTCAACTTCAAGTTCCTGACCAATCTGGAACAATACAATTCTATCATGTAAAAATATTTCAAGGCTCTAACAAAACTAGTTCCAGATATATGAAAACAAAACAAACTACAAGTACAGTCCACCCAGTTTCAAACCGGATACTCAGGATGTAAACTGTTTTTGAAAGGTCACAGTGAAAGTAGTTTATGTTGGTGTATTTTTCACATTAAGGTTTGAAGGAATTATATTCTATCATATAAGATACAATAAAAAGAACACAGAGGAGCTGTCTGATGGGAAAATAAATTAATAGAAATTCTGTGCTTTCAGTTTTAGCTTGGTCTGAACTTTTTAAGCATTTGCTTTTCTTGCAAGATAAGATTACAACATTTTCAATATCAGAACTGTTGACTTATAGGTAAAAAGCAGATAAAATTGTTGATGAAAGTTTATTTCATGTTTAAAATATTAGTTTAATCATCTCCACAAAACATGCACAGATTATTCAAAATGCTTAATTTTTTTGCTTGAAAATATTTTATGCCATACTATTAGTTCTAAATTCCAGCTTTAGTTATTTTTTTGGTAAATACTTAAAAGATAAATTGCGATTACACAGCTCTATCAGAAAGCCTACATTAAAATTGTTCAGAATAATTCATATAAACCTTTGTAGCATCAGCAAAAATACCCTCTCTGCTCTCTCCTGAAAACCTGGAGAAAACTTGCAAAATTACTGGACAAACCATTAATTTCCACCCACATTCACATTCTCTTCACTTTGGTGCCTCACACCTATTTTAGTGACACTACTCTCACTGCTTAGGGATTTCAAAGGGCAAGTCAACTACCAAACCACTGGATAAAGAGAATCTTCTTCAGCTTACCCTTCAAGTTTCATTCTGAACACCCAACACAGTATTTCACATAGAGAAAAGCAGCCAATTCTAGATGATGCTTAGATTTCTTGGCATTCAGTGACAGTCTGCTCACTACAGCTCCTTCCTCCTCCTTGGAGACAGTCAATTAGTCATGAAGAATCATAACCCAGACATTTTTCTCCACTTTACGCAGAATTAGTAAAAAAAAAATTAAAAAAATAAACATTTTAAGTGTGCAAAGACTAGACTGTCACACATTTCTTCTTCATTCCAAAATTTTCAACTTTTCCAAGGAATTGTGACACTGAAAAAGGTGTATGTGGACTCAAATCATACCAAAAAAAAAAAGAAGCTGGGTAGTAACAAAAGTAAGTTGCAGGTCTTACCAGTAATTTTCATTAGAAGAGGGTTCATTACATCCAAAGAGTAACATGTGGTGGACTGTTTCCATGCTGGCATGAGGCTTAAAGTCAACTGAAAAACAAAATGGCAAAAAGCAGTAAGGTATCTATACTCTGTAAGTTACATAAGCAAGAGCACTTTGAGCAATTTTTTCTTTGCAATACTAGAAGCAAGGTATGTATGTCCCCACTCATATATTCGTCTTCTGCATTCCCCTTAAAAGCTTTCCCTAATTTCCCTTCAACAGGCTGCCTCAAGCTAAAACACTGTATTTACTCAGTCAGTAAGAAATAGTAATTCTAATTTCCCAATCAAAACCACTGTATTTTCCCTAAAAGTTCATCATGACACAGTTAATATACCAGTGTATCCCAAACCACAACACTTTACTACCAGTTTAATTGCAATCTACCTTTGAAATTTGCACTTATGATTTAATAATACTCTTCTATTGTGTTTCCACTTCTTTATAAAAAATACAAGAAAGCAGTTAAGAACAACTAAAATTTTGGGCATTAATGATATCTTCTTCCAGTATTCCACTTTATATTTTTTCTGTGTCTTTCTTGGGACAACAGTTCCAAGAAGAGATTATGATTCATTCTCACTAATAACGTCAAACACTCTGGAATGGAAACCAAGATTTGTTTAAAGTCAACATGATCTCATTGCCCAAATATTTATTATTATTAGAAACCTAAATGTGAATGTTAACCTCTCAAATTCTTTATTCTATGCCACAGGTAAAAAACTGTTTTGGTGCCTTAAGTGTGAACTTCTTTAGCATAGTAAAATGTTTACCAACACCACACTGTAGTAATATCCACCATGAATGGACAGTGATGGCATTTCTAAAAATACAGCAAACTACATTCCTTTATTACTACTGAAAAGATGTGTCAGATGCAGGGAAGGAAGTTGAATTTCTCTTCTCTGTTCTTCACAGAGAGATATGGGAGGGTTTTTAACTTTATACTACAGCAGAAGTTACAAAGCCAACTCACTCCTCTCATGTACATAGATACTGAGGAGCTTTAATTAAGTGTCTTTTAGCTCTTAACATGGAGAGATGGCGAAGCTGCAAACCACTGAAACACTATTCTGCCCCTGAGAGCTGTGGATTTTTCTGCACTCTTAATTCAGTATTTTAACACAGAGTAGAGGCAGGGTTCCCAAAGTGAATAATGATGTGGATCACTGTTCCAGATTCATGAGGGGAAAAAATTAATCAAATAGCTTCTAACTCAATTTTTGGAGTGACATCTGTTGTGAAGATCGAGGAAGAAACCGGCCGAAAGTTAAGGCATGCAAGTTAAATTGCAGCTTGGAGACACAAGGCATACAGTCAGACTGTAGGGAAATGAGCATGCCACAGCTGAGGGCTTGGTTTGGGATGTGAGAGATGCACCCACGTGCCCCGGGAAGGCACTTTGAGTACCAGATATGAATTCGTAAGTGCAAAATTTGCCAGCACGATTAAAGTCTAGAGACTACCTAACACCTTCACTTTCCTACAAGCAAATTCTACTAATTTCATAGCTAAAACCCTAATCTGCATTACAGAAAGACCTTTTGTTTGATGTTTTTATCAGTAACAATTAGTAGTGAAATTATTGTTTAGTCTTGCATGGGAGAGGCAACTTGCCATTTTATGCAGGCTTCCTACTTTACTTTGCAGGTGTGTTAAGCTGCCACTATCAATTTAAGTGAGACATTAAATTTCTGAAGCAGTTTATAAGCAGTTCACACACATGAAACTTCATTGACTTTATGGTCAAAATCAATAGTTGCACAAAATGTACTGTAAGTAACACCCAGCCTTCAATAAGGACAGCCTTCAATAAATGTAAAACTGAAGGTTATGCCTCTTACCTGCTAAAGCCACCACCCATCCTGCTGGTTAATACTATCTCACTATTTCCTTCCTCTTCTCTGCCACTCTCCCATGCTGAGTATTTACCTAATGAGTGTATCAGGAAGCATGTGAGCTTAGGAGAGCTTTGCACAGCTGGTTACACTCTGGTTCCTATACAGTTATTTTCTTAGCAGCACACCCAGGCCTATAACCTTCTAAAGAGCGCATAAAAAAAGCACCATTTAAAAAATCCTAAGTTGTAAAAGCCATACAAATTGACATGAAATTCAAGCCAAGTGCAGAACATGTTATAGAAGGGTAGAGTGGCCTGGGTTGGATGGGACCTTAAATATCATATAGTTTCAATCCTGCACGTTCCACCATGCCAGGCTGCTCAGGGCCCCACGCATATTTATAAATAACAATTCAATGATATAAAGTTTATATATATATGTATATTTTAATATTGCTGTCTTTTCTATAACAGAATTCACTTTAAAGAAAACTATCAACAGTTCAATGTCCAAAGTTTGGCAAATTAGGGAGGTATCAGAGGCATCCAATACAATAAAGACATCACTGCTTGACAATAGGAAAGTTTATATGTGCCATACTAGAGTAATGAACCCACAGCTTCTCAGAGTTGTTCATGGATGAAAAGTAATAAACCATCTAATTATTTCAATTTGTGTATCTGAAAGTAGAAGGCTCCACTTCATTTCTACACCACAATTTGACATGGACTTATCATGAGTCAGGAAGAAAAGGACACTTGCTGGGCACCCACGAGAATGAATGCAAGGAGGTGAAGATGACAGTCAAGTTTCTTGGCTGAGTGGCACAGTCAGACTCAATTTTTATGAGTGTCTGTAGAGCACCCTTTGGTTATTTCTAAAGCTTTAGTAGTGGAAAAAGCAATTTTTATCCATGCCTGCACCATTAAAGACCCAAGTGAGTTTCCGGTTTGGCTACTTATTTATAAACATTAATCAAATATGAAGAAGAAGAATAGTGTAGTATGTTTTAAAAATATAACTAGAATGACACTTTCTTGAAAAATTACATATTAATCTCACTCACTGATATGCTTTACATATTAATCTCACAGCCATTTGATTCCACAGGAGCAAAAGGTACGCTCCTGACATTAACCTAAATGGACACCAACCCACCCCACAGACAAACACTGCCTCTGCCCCAATTTGTCAGCATTTATTGCCCTTTGGGACCGAAAAACAGAAATCTCTGCCTTGACAGTCTGACCCTCCAACTAAAGAACACAACGCAGAAAATTAACAGCACCTGCAAAAATACCCAGACACATGCCTGAAAAAGTCCTCTAGGGCAAAACTTGTTCTACCTTCTCCTTCTAGTTGGTCCTTCACTAGTAAGTTTGATCAGTTCCTTCCTCTGACAGTGTCTGAGAACTGACGCTGAACAAAGTGGTAAATTGTAGTATAATATTCCTCCAGTTCTGCACTACAAAGTTATACTCACTGTCCCTGTGTGAGTGTGAATGTCTGCTGGTTTTAGGGGAATAGCAAAGTTGAAGTCTGAACTCAAAGTCCTCAAATACAAATTTAATAACAGTATGGAAAAAAGGTCACAGAAAAGAATTTCTGCTTGTTCACAAATGTAGTACTGCCTGCAAGCAACACTAAAAAAATTAAGCTCTCTCTTCCAAGGCCCTCATATTTCACCAACATGCAACAAAAATATCCTGCTGTGGGTTCCATAACAGAACCTCCTCTTCCACAATGTTTTGGAGAAGGGAAGAAGAGATGGTAAAAATAGGAAAACCAAGTAAACAAATGGCACAAACTAGTGCGTCTAGGTCAAACTGTAAGGACACTTCATCATAAAAGTGCCCTTTTAAAGTGCAAAAATTAAAAAAAAATACAGAAGGCATTTACATGGTAGCATTATGTGCAAATTAATTGAACTGAAGGCAGAAGATATAGATTCTTCCTCAGTTTTACCATCAAACTGTCTCAGAAACCTAGTTTATTGTTTCAATTATTTGTATTTGCACATCCTGACATTGAAGCTCTTCAGAACACACACTGTCTTCTCAATATATCACTGAACAGCAACCCAGAGTCATAGTTCATATGTTTGTTTTTACATGTTTTTATCACAAAAGAAAACAGTATGTCCTAAGGAATGGTAATTACACCATTTACTGGCAATGCAATGATTCTATTTAAACCATAAAAATATAGAAATCTACCCTTTTAAAAAGAAGTAATCATTCTCTTTGTGTCAATCTTCTATGCCTATTTAAGCAACACAAAATACATACATGCAAGTTAATAGTTAGCTTCAAAACACTTAACAGTATTCAGAAGTAATTTAGGAAAAACTTCTAAGCATCTCATTTCCTAGATGATGATACCCTACTGTAAAAATCTCCTTTCTAAAAAGATTTAATTTTCTGTCCAGGTATTTTCTGAGGTCTCAATAAAGCTCAGCCTGCTTTCTTTCTACTCTGTGCAGCTGGATATGATTGAGTCTACTCTTTCTAATGATTCAGTAACTTCTGTTGATTATGAAGACTCCAATCTGAGAAAGCTTTTTTATGAAGAATACTTTCCAGTGATTTTACTGAAGCAAGATGTAACTCATCACATGCTTAAGATTGACCATATGCCTAATCATTTTGGTGCAAGTGACAAAAAAAGGAAAAAAAAACCTAGTAATTTTGTTTAATTTTTAAAGCATTCAAGTGTAAGATGTTATAAGGAATGCTAACGTGAGAACATTTTATATTCACAGAACAAGCAGGGTTTTTTTTAAAAATTTGCTCATCAAATTCCTCTTGCTCTTCAAAGCTCCACCTGACAGCCAGAATGTTTTCTCTGTCCAAACCTTATTCTGCTTTGTAATGACATGTACTCAAGCAAAGTGATCACTGGATAGGGAGCCAAATCCTACAAAAATCAGGTAAAGAACATATAAACATCTAAACCCTGAAAGTTTCTAAGTCTTCAGAAAAAAATAAAACAAGTTGCTTTGCATGATTCACATCCCTACTTTGCACTGCTATTACCTTTAAGCAAATTCTTTCAGTAGGTCCTTTTAAACATATACACCACTGAAAGAAATTTGCTCACCTTTAACGTACGTAGACACCAAACAACATACCTAGATGTGCACCAAGCTAATAAGAAATTAGGCTATGCAAACTTTCAACCTAATTAGAAATTAGGCTATGCAAACTTTCAACTCAGTGAAATATTAAAAAAAAACTCTTAAGGAAGCAAGTTAGTAATATTGCCTTTCTATGACTCAGTGAAAGCAGAAGAGTCTATTGTACACACAGCACAGCAAGCACAGTTTACTAGAGAATGAACACTTACTCCCTTTTATGCTCATTTTTCATTCTGGGGTCACACTCAGAACCAAAATGGAGGTCAGATTCTCACCTCTTCACAAAATGCATATACTAAGAAAACTGAGGAAAACTCACAACGTGAAAATAAAAACACATTAAGCTATTTCTGTAGGAGTTCCACAAGAAAATCCACAATAATCTCATAATACACTACTTCAAAAACCATGCGGGACTTCTGCCATATTTATTTTAAATGCAAATACCTTAAAATGCCACAAAAATGTAAAGAAAGAAAAAGATAGACTTTCTAACTTATTGTTTTATTCCATTTATAGCATGTTCTGAGAGTGAAACTATCTTCAGCCTAATCAACAAGCCTTCTCTCTACCTGAACAAGCACAGGAAGAATAAAACTTGAAAGTACTTCAAAAGCTTTCTGAACTGATGGTGTTTTGCTGATCTGTAGGATCACAGCATCTGTAAGTTATTGCAGTATTTCTCTACTTGCCTGCCATCTTATCCATGCCATGACAATAAAAAGAAAAAAAAAACCAACCAAAACAAAAGCAAACAAAAACCCAACAACAACAACAACAAAAAAAGGAGAAAACAAAGAAAAGGAGGTGAGAGTTTGGTTGGTTTTGTTTTTTCCCCCATGTAAGTAAAATCCTACTGCAGCCAACACCGACTGTAAGTGCAAACGATTTACAGCCTGTACCAGCAGGTAAGTAAACAGTGTGCTCAGCAGAGCAGAATTAAGTATCCGGCCAGAGACAGGAAGCCAATACTTTACAAATGGGACTGTTTGGCACTGACATACCAGAGGCATCTGCATGCAGCTCCTTAACTACAATTACTCATGAATCTCTTCAGATACAGTTTGTCATCTTGACTCTAAGTAGCTCTCTCTAGTTTGTTTATGCATTAGCCATGACGAATGCATCTTGGAAACTCTGACAGCCAAAGATTACTTCAATATGAGTCAAAGAACAAAAATAAAAAATGTTGAGGTTCTTCAAAACAGCTTGCTTAGGTTTTTCAGTTAGCCGATACTCACCGACATAGGCTTCATCATCCACTGGCAGGCGTACTGACATGCAGAGGTAGGTATCAGACTATTAAAAGACAAAAGAAAAGAAATTACCTTTGAATTGGAAACGTTTAGAATTAAAAGGGCTGAAACAAAGCATCAAAAATTTTCTACACTTTCTGAAGATAAATGTGGGAATACTGAACAAATGAAGATACACGAAAGGACCACGTAGAAAAATATCACCTACATCACTAAGATATTTGGCCAAAGATGATGTATGTTATCTGGGTTACTACTATAAAAAATAAATTATTTGCCATTGTTTATTTAGATGTAACAAAGATTAGGCTATAAGGTCAATCAAGGTGATTGTTAAGTTGATAGCTACACAATTATTTTAAACCTTTTCAACTTTTAAGGCTCTTCAGGAAAGGAAGTATGTCACCTACCAGAATTCCACTACCATGAATTCAAACTCTGACAGGACTTTCACTTTCATAAGGAAATCTAAATGGATGAAGATAAAATTCCTGCTACGAGAAGCTTTAAACCTAACTTTAAAGAGGACACTGCCAATAGGTAAACAATAAAACACAGTTGAGGAGGAAGGACAGGTACAATGGTGATAACAATACGTGACTACACAGAGCAGTGATGTGCATGGATAAAAAAGCATATCTGGTGTTTTTGTTAGAAGATGGGAAGGATGAACAGAGGTCAGGAGATACAACTGATGTAAATGCCTTTGTATGCTCCAGTTACATGCATTTACACAATGAAGATACTAAAGCCTTCTAGAAATAGAAAAGGAAATATTCAACTTTTTCTAGTTAACTTGGGTTGAGAAATAGATTTTTTTTTTTTTAAGAAAAAGAATGTTCTAATTTAGAACCTTAGACCCAAACTTAGGGAGACTATGGCAGCAATGCTTCACATTTTAGTAGAAATAAACAGTTTCACACAAATGTTGATGTGTCAAAAGAAGGCCCAGCCCAGGGCAGATCTGTATGGGCAGCACATTCTTAGATCACATAAGGGGTTGGTTCCCATTGGTGCATCCATGCAGCAGCCACAGCTACGAAATTAAAGGCATATCCTGGCCATTCCACCTCTCTACAAGTCCAGTAACTCCTTGGAAAAAAATGCAGGGTTTTTGGGAATCTTTCCCACAGCCTTGACATCATGAGATACACAAATTAAATTCATGCAACTAAACTACCAACACAAGGAAAAATGTTAAACTTGGCTCCAGTCATTTGCAAATCATTCCACTAAGAACTGTACCACCACCACGATCATAAGCTGAAGATGACACAAAATCATTTGAGGTTTCTTTTCCTTCCACGTCCTGTTTGGAAATGTCTACAAATTTCTTCCATGAACCAGCCATAGATTTTACAGAGCTTAAGTTGCTCGTTAGCTGTATGTCCCTAAATGAAGTGATTTCAATAAGTCATACAGTAATCATTGCAAAACAATGATGTGAATGCTCATAATCTAGATACAACCTTCCTGGTAGTACCAAAAAATCCAGGGAATACATGCAGAAGGTTAGATTCTTAGAATCCAAAATAATTAATTTTCAGTATCTTTTTTCACTAAGCTTTATCTGGGTATCTGGAGTATGAAGGGACTTGAAAATAAAATTAAATACAACAGCCTAGAGTGAAGCTCTGGAAGAGCTCAACTCAACAGAAGTGCTACTTCAGAAGTTGCCTTTCTTTTTTCGGGTTGGAGGTATTTTTGATGAAACAACCAATGACTGCAACCCTGCAAGAACAGTTCTGACATTACATGCACCTTCTGATTGCACATCTACATTGTATGGCCATAACTTGCTAACAAAGAACCAGATAGTTCCATTACATATCTGTTACCTAGCTGTGACTCTAGATAAGAAATGAGACTCTCATGTGTGCATAACAAGAAGAAAAAAGAGGCTAAAACAATTTGGTTTGTGAAGCCTCCAGGAAGAACTAACCTACAGCCAAGCAGTGAATTCAGAACTTATTATAATCCAGTTGAAAAAAGATTTTCTTTTCACAGAAGTTGCATGGCAAAAAAGAGACAGTACAGGACATATTGGTATTGCTTTAAAAATACTCTTCTGTTTTCAAGAATTTAACTGAGTCACATCTTTTCTAGTAATTTCTGTTCCTCCTCTGTTTTCTTCTTAACTTTTCTGCCTTTCCCACATAAACTGTGATACTTGAGAACCAGGGACATGTAATTAATCACAAGCAAAACAGTGATACACCTCCAGAATGCCCTTTATAAAGAACCCACAATTAGGAACAAGAGGTACACGAAGACAGCGAGCTAGAAGGAAGTCACTGCACTTCTGTGTTCTGTCTGCCACAAAAATGACCTAACAGCACTCCAACTACAAAGCTGTTGGTTATCTCCTGCTGTGAAACACAAGGCAACAAAGATTGTCTTTTCTGCCACTGCTCCTTGGTGCTGTACTTGTCTAAATGGGAAACAAGTTTCCTGCACAGTTAATGTGGGATACTGTGGAAGGAGGAAGGGAAATGAGGAGAGCCTGTGAGACTGAGAGAAGAACGTGAAAGTATATAAGGCTAGTCATTGACTCCTTTCACTTACTTTTTCAGAATTATTTTTAGAAATTGCAAGTTCCTTTCTATTGCAATCTTGCCTTGTACTTCCTCGAAACCAACGCTAGACTGTCGCATTTCAGTTTACTGTGTACACATGAATGTGAAAAGTATTATGTCCTTTTCTACTATCTATTACAGTCTTCTGTTGTTGGTGTTGTGTTTCGGCTTTATTTTTCTTTTTAAATAGGAATCTGAATGGACTGATCTCTCCCTATGTGTTTCCTAGCTGTTCACTTAAAGGCTCCGCAGGTAAAATCAATAAAACATAATTACAATTGTGCACCTGGATGAACTGAGAGTACTTTTCACTCTAGCAGAAAAACCTCTGTTTTGCAGAAGTATATTTCCCTGGAATAATACCTCCTGCTCCATATTACATGCTGCAGAGAGATGCTCCCCAATAACTTGAAAACTTCATTTTCTCTTCAGTATTTTTGACAGTGCTATCTGCAACAATGAGTCATCATCTACTGCAGCACAACATATTGCTCTTCTCAAGCATCTGCAGCACTCCAAAAGAGTAGATCTTTTAATGATATATGTAATTCCCTGCAATGGCTCATTGAAAAAAATCAGTGTTTATCTTGTTTAATGAAACTACATGTGGAAATGCTTGTGAAAGTGACAGTGGAATCTCAGACTTTTACATGAATCTTAAAAATGCTAATGTTAATTTTAAAAATCTTATTTTTTTTCATTTTTACTCACTTGGTTCAGCAGAACACAATCAACTTCATACCTGAAAGAGTATACCATTACAGCTTTGATGAAGTATACTGTGGGTTAAAAATATTAGGTCCAAACTATTATCCCTGTTAATATGCTTTCTGCTTGTTTGCTATCAGCTTGACAGAGTTGCAGCAATGTACAATTTAATGTAACTAAATAAACTAATGCATCACCTGAGATTTGGTGTAAACAGCAATTCCAAATAAACACATCTTACTAGCACAACTGGAAATATTTCATTTTATAAAACTCATAGTCCTTGTTCTGTCAAACTTCAACAATTCTGAATCAGATAAAAAGATTTTTCTCTCATTTGAAGTTACTTTTCTGCTGCCTACTTTCCCCTGAACATAGATGTGTACCTGTAAGAATTATCCTAACTTTTTTTGTTCATTTTATGCAAATGATATTGTAGGGAAGACATTGTTTTC
Organism: Campylorhamphus procurvoides; assembly: GCA_013396655.1. Classification (NCBI taxonomy): domain Eukaryota; kingdom Metazoa; phylum Chordata; class Aves; order Passeriformes; family Dendrocolaptidae; genus Campylorhamphus; species Campylorhamphus procurvoides. Next base: position 378,052 of record WBMV01005711.1, read on the forward strand.
CTAGCTTGTCAAAAAAAGAGTAAGTGGTAAAAACTGCAATTCCCTCACCTGCTTAGGTGTCACCCCAGGCATGCGAATGTCCAATGCAAAATCTGACAGACCAAGTGAAATCACTGGCTGGTCACTTCCAAGGCATTCACTGGAAAGAGATCTGGTAGTATCTTTGTATCTTAAAAAGAAGGAAAAAAGATTTTCTTTTTAAATGCTAATTTTTGTTACATTTTTTCTAAAAAGAGAAAGAATTAGAAGAGGAAATATGACATTGCTGAGTAGTTCCAGGAGTGATCTCAAAATCTCACTCTTTCACAAGTTAAGGAAAACATCATAGTTATCCAGCACTTACTGAATTAGTTCTTTGAGCAATCAGACTAATTAGTTTGGAAAACATTAGCTGAAAACGTAACCAATCATATAATCCTAATAAATTGTCTGAGGTACAGGGATGTGGAGACACAGGATTAACTCACTATAAAATGTCAAGCACTATTAATAAATCACAATAGTTTGGGTTTTTTTTTTTTAAGACTGTGCCTGATTCTTAAGCCTGTACAAATTAAATTACAAGCAAAGGGAAAACTTAATTCAAACACCATGACATTTATAGCAACTTCTATGCTACTTCAAGTAGCAAAGTAAAACTTCAAAAAACAAAGTTTCCAACTTCACATGAATATCAAATTTTGTACTGAGTGTAATGCAGAAACAAATTGTATGAAAAATGTAGAACACTGTAAAGAAGTTAACGGTAAGACACCAGAAACATGAGGTAACATTGACATAAGTTTTGAATATGTATATCCACGTATAAATAAATATAGAAGTGACGTGATAAATACAGTACCCAATATACCTCACTAACAGTAAAATCCTTTTTCAGGAGCTAAGAGGCAACTTTGCTTGTCCACAGTACATTGAAGTTTACCTATGTGATTTTACATTCAAACCACCCCTAAATTTCCAAGGATTGCTCAGTTTTAAGTTAGTTGATGATTTCCTATTAAAACATCACTTTATACTGTAAGCTAACTTGGGCAGCTGAAACACATTTACTCCCTGCGTAAGATAAAATATAGCTGTAGTGTTATCGAAAAAAGTTCTACTTTGTTGTTTTATCATCCTAAACTCGCCATTAATGAGCAACCTATGGATAAAACATGAGTTTCTGTCTTCAATGTGACAAGAGTGCCATTCTAAAATTGCAGAAAGAAAATTCAGAGCAATACCAAACAAATACCATACATATTTTAATCCAGGACACACTTCTCATGCTTTTGTAATACTGTGACTGCATGCATCCAAACACACAATATTTTCCTGCAAAACCCACCTCTTGAAGACTGAAAGTGGGCTTCTGAAACCCAAGCAGACGTTTTGAAACAGAAGAAGCAGTATTATCAGGTTGTTAACGAGGCCAGCCATGTCAACCCTGCTGTTTCTGGCCTGATTAAGTGAGCAGAGAAAGGGCAGAACGGTTCTATCGGCTGTGATCCTGACAATTAGGCGGCAGCAGCAGCAGTATCATTTCACCACTTCATTATTATGTGCTCTGCAGGCATCCTCCAGCTTCTGACAGACCATCTGTCTTGGAAGGCGATGCACTGTAAATCAAAAAGGTGGATGATGCTATGTTGTCTCTATTATTAGCTGGAAAAAGCTGTTGAAGAATCTCCCTCGCAGGCAAATGACACTGTACTTCTCTCCACCTAAGGAGCTGCAAAGAAGTGTCACTCCTGATGCTTTCTGCCCAGGTTGTGCAGCTAAATCTGCATGTTCCTTTATCAATCCACAGTGCCAGAGACTTCAAGTGGCATCACAGAAACCAGCGTCAGTCATCCTTCAGAACCTGTAAAAATAGAAGCAGATAAAGGATGACTAACACATTACAGCATTAATTCTCGGCAAATCCCCACTGAGGCATTTTAATACATTAGTAAGTTCTTTCATAAGCTTTAGCCCAGCCCAAATAAAGACTGCACTGATTCTGTTGATTCCTCCTGTCCCTCTCCTTCCCCCCATACAGGGTCAGGAACAGATACATTTCATACTGATATGAATGTACAAAAAGTACTCTCAAACATATTTTACACAATAGGAAGAAATACAAAAACCTCCTCAATAGGCAAAAGGCAAAGCATGGAGTATTTCACATAGCAAAACACCAGTGTGTCCTACAAGCAGCAAAAACAGAGCCAAACACTGACACAGAAGAAATCAAACTTTGTAGATTTTATCAACTATCATCAAAGGTTTCTGCACCTATTGCAGGCTTGGGGAATACTTTTAATTCAACATGTAATAAACCATTATGTCATTATGGTATCTGTTTCTTATGTACTTCAGTTACTTTTTATATCCATTTCGGAAAACTGATACCTACAATCTTTGAAAATACTGTAACAAAAACTACTGAAATCAGACTACTTTACATTACTTAAGCAGTTTTCTGTTCATTCATATACTGAGGCTGCATCAGTGTAAACCATTACTCTCCCTTCTGATTTAACTTCAACAGTTCTTACTTCCCCATTTTAGTCAGCAGGGTATTAAATTTAAAATTTTTAAGGTTTTTGAATAATTATGCTAGAAAATCACACTGTGTTGTACTGAAAACATATAGTAGGATTCTTTTTCTTTTCAAAAATTCCAGCCTTAGGAGAAGGAAACTGTCAAGTCATAATAAAAAATCTTTACCATGTATTATGTAGTAATTCTTCTGAGGTAAATACAAATACGAAGAAAACCACCCAAGACCAAATATCTCCCAGTCCCTGGAGGACATAGTCAAAATACTATTTTAAGGATGAAACAGAAAAGAAGGATTGTGATGTGAAACCAATTAAAATCCATGCACTTAATGAGAAATCACTCCTATCTCAGGGAACATGGACCAAAAAGGCTTCTTATAAATCAAAAGTGCTTAAGCAGACAATAAGAAGCCATGCTGGCTAAACAGCTACTGCGGGTTGTTCAGCTGCTACACTACATCTGCACTATTTGCAAAATTTAAAAATCTGATTACATCCACCATCATTAAACTTGCAAATTTTATTCACTGAAGGATGATGGCACAAAAGATTCAGTTGCAAACAACTAAAAATAGACTTCATATTAGTTTTCAGCTTGCCAAAAATATGCCAGAGCTGTCCAAAACCATTCATGCAAGCAATGATACAATCTTAATTCCTTTTTTAATGTAAATTTTCATGTCTCCACTTCAGTGATCTAAATCTTTTTCGCTAGTGAACTATGCAAAGCTGCAAGACATAGCACAGGACTTTCCTATGATGGAAACCAAAAATCATTTAAAAACAAAACCAAACCAGACAAGTGTGATATGCTGACATGCTTCATAAAAGTTAAGACAACTATAAAAACAGAAGGTTTCATTACTTTTACTCTTTAAGGTGTAACTATGCAATGCTGTTCAGTGTCTTTGTAAACCATCTGACCAGAACTTCTGCTACCTTTTCTTATTTGCATTACACAACAAACTGTCTTTTTTTCCCAGACCCTACTGCAAATGCACTTTACAAGCAAGAACTCTGATGAACAGAGACATGAAAAACACAATGAAATTTCACACGCACAGAATTACATAGTTTTAATTTTATTAAAAAATATGATTATATATTTTCCAGTGACTAGAATTAAAAAGGAATGCTTAATTTTTGCCAGCTTCAGTAAGTCTGAGATTGCTTAGATCAAGTCTACTACAAACATCTTGCTGGTACACAATTTATTAAAGGAAATTTATAGAAAGGAAATAAAGGAAAAGAACTGAGAAACCATATCACTAATATTCCCCTCCTCATCTGAAAGACCAGGGTTTCTTCATAGAAGCTTTTAATTCTCACTACAAACTTAAGCACAGTAATAGTGAAAATCACCAGAATACACCTTAATGTTAGAGGAAAATGGGACAGTTTGTGGCTTTCAGAACGCTGGCCTCAAGAGTGGGGGGAAGGGTAATAATTTGAAGTCAACTAAAAAAGAAAAGAAATTAAATATGCACTGAGATAAGTACACATATGACTAACACCTCTCCATTCTACTTAAAAATGGTCCAATTTCATCCCCAAATGCTTTTTATCAGCTGGGTGAATATGAAATGGATGAAAGTTTAATGCACCTGGAACTTCAGATTAGACACGTCCACAACCAAATTTTGCATTTGGAAGAAAAGAAGAGAAAAACAGAAAAAAAGAAGAAAGGAAAAAAGAGGGCAATATTATCCTGAAGTGATTTCAATGTAATTTTAGGCATGATGCAATACAGAAGGATATAAGACAACAAGGAAAAAAAGTGAGGATGAGAGATTCAATAATATTACACAGTTACTTAGGTTCATTATGTGGACATGTAGATATCACTGTTATGCTTTCAATTTGGGTAAGAGATCCCAAGGGAACAGAAGTAGTGAAGTAAAATGACATAATTGATGACAAAGACTAAAGAGAGAAAGGGAAATGAAAATTAGATTGGGCAATGTAAGTATGGTATTTTATCCCACACGCCCCACCCAGACATAGCAAAAAAACAATTACATAAAAGGGAGTGAAGAAAAACAAAAGCAACTACCACAAAGACTAAAGGGACGGGGGGGAGAAGAAGAGAGGAGAAGGGCCAAGAAGAAGAAACTCAAAATAGAATGAAAAATAGAGTAACAGTATATCAACATAATATTACACAAATGAAAAGTATGTCTTTTAAAAGAACGGAAATTTAATGATTAAACTTCAAAAATCAGCTACAGAAAAAGAAAGCTCTGTGTTTGCCACAAGTTCATAAGCACATTATAGTAATTTCTTGTCTTGAGTTTAGTCACTAGAACATTTTATATATATTATCAAGTGAACAGAACAGAAGCAGAAACCACCCTTTAATCATCTCCACTACCTTCAAAGAAATGACAAATTAGAAGATGATTGAAATTCCTAAAGATTAATATGCAAGTCTATCACAGATGGTAATTTCTTGTAGTTGAACCTCTTTTCTTGTTTCTTATGCATTGAAATTACAGAAATGAGCAAGGATTATTTAAGCTCTCTCCAGATAAAGCAGAGTCCACATTTTGTTTTAGGAAAAATTAAAAAAAAAAACCAAGAACAAAACAACTGACGCAACAACTGGGTATACAAACAATATCCATTGCAACAAATTAACTGCAGCTGGCCTCCAAGTTGAAGCACTTTGCTGCTAATAACGCAGGATAATCAATATGTTGTGGGATCAGCTTATAGATTCATTAATGCACTAAATGCAGCCACTTACAACACTTCAGTCAAAGATGCACAGAAAAAAACACATTTGGCAAGAAGCTGTCAAATTAAACAACCTCCTCAACATCAATAAAAAACACCTCACAAAACAGATACCTAGTGGCTGGGAGAGCAATGTCAGGAACAGAGACATATAACGCAGATGATACCAGATTAGTGATGAGCAGAAAAGACCCCACAACTAGGTAGTTGTAGAGAAGGTAGGTTTATTCAGCATGCTGGGTGCATGGGGGATTGGCCCACCAAAGACATGCACACCTGTCTGTGCTCATAGGCCTGTTTAAATACAGTTAAAACATGCATATTCATTATTTCTTTATACATATACATAATTTTATTAGAATGAGCAGGCTTATTCTAATCAGTTCCAGGAAATAATTTCCATTTTCTCCGCCCTGCACTCCTTCCATCTGAGTTTGGGCACTGGTTTCCATTTTTCCTGGGCTGGGGTCTTCGGGGGTCTTGGGGATGAAGATTGTGGGTCTTCCTCGCTGTGTACTTTTCACCTTGGCTCAAAAAGCAGCTCAAAACACTTTTGTTGGCAACTTGAACTGGTCTAACAAGCAAACTTTTATAGTTATCTTATTTTCTTGACATGTTTCCTGATTTATCTTCAGTTGCATATGGTGTCCATTCTAATTTAGACACCTCAAGGCTGGGTACTGATAACAGCCATCGTATATTTCTTGCTTTTATGTTTGTAGCTAATCAGGGCCTCAACCATGCAGTCTATCTTTGCAAACTTTAGCAAAAGCCCCTACAATCATTTCTGTTAATCCCCTCAGTGTTCGCTCCTTATTGATACCTTATATCGGTCCCTTCTAAGTGTTAGTTCCTTATATCAGTTATTGATACATTATATCAGTTATTGATACCTTATATCAGTACCCTTTAAGTGTTAGTTTCCTAAATCACTAGGACAAGTGGCTGATACACCACCAGGTCCACAGCGGAGCAGAGATCCACCTGCAGCCCATGGAGAACCCCACACATGAGCAGGTGGATGCCCGGAGGAGGCTGTGAACCTGTGAGAAGCCTCTGCTGGAGCAGCTCCTGGCAGGACTGTGTTCCCATGGACAGAGCAGCCCATGCACCCTGGAGCAGCCTGTTTCCAAAAGACTGCAGTGTGTGGGAGGGACCCATCCTGGAGCAGTTCATGAAGAACTGCAGCCCATGGGAAGCATCCACACCAGAGAAGTTTGTGGAGGACTCCCATGGGAGAGACCCCACACTGCAGCATGGGAAAGAGTCCTTTCCCCATGGAAGAATAACTGGCAGAGACAATGTGGGATGAACAGAGCACAGTCTCCATTGCTGTCCCCCTGCCCTGCTGGGAGGAGAAGGCAGAGAATTCAGGACTAAAGTTAAGCCTGGAAAGAAGGAAGGGGTTAGGGGAAGGTGGTTTTAGGATTTGTTTTTATCATTATCCTGCTCTGATTTGACGGGTAATAAATGAAACTAATTTCCCCAAGTTAAGTCTGTTTTGCCTGTGAGAGTAATTCTTGAGTCATCTCTCCCCATCCTTATCTTGACCCATGAGCCTCTCACTATACCTTCTCTTCCTTGTCCAACTTAGAAAGAGAGTGACAGAGCAGCTTGGGCGAGTGCCAGATGTTCAGCCAAGGCCAACACACTAGAAAGACCTATGGTATCTTCAGCTGCATTAGCCAAAGTATTGCCAGCGGGGTGATGGAGGTGATCCCCCCCACCTCCTCTGTGCTGAGGAGGCCACACCAGGAGCACTGTGTCCAGTTCCGGGCTTCCCAAAACAAGAGACATGGAAATGCTGGAGAGAGTCCAGTCAAGTGCCATAAAGATAGTGAAAACACAACAGCACCTCTGCTATGAGGACTGGCTGAGAAAGCTGAGACTATTCACCCCACAGAAAAGGCGGCTCAGGGGGATCCCATCAAGCTATAGAAATACTTGAAGGGAGGGTGCAAAGACGATGAAGCTAGGTGCAAACTTCTTCAATATCTTTAACAGTGATTTGGACAAGGGGATCGAGTGCCCCTCAGTCAGTTTGCAGATGACACTAAGGGCAGGAAGGCTCTGCAAAGGGATCTGGACAGGCTGGATGGATGGGCTGAGTCTCACTGGTTCAACGAGCCAAATGCCTGGTCCTGCCCTTGGGGCACAACAACCCCAGGCAGTGCTCCAGGTTGGGGTCAGAGTAGCTGGAAAGGTGCCCATCAGAAAAGGACCCCCAATTACCCACTGTAGATGTTGGCACCCTTGTATTTCTGCACTTGTTCAGGCAGATGATGCCCTCACCCCTGCCCACCTCCAGCAGCAGTGTTATAATTTTCCACCAGACCAACTGGTCAATGTGTCAGCAGGCAACATCTGGCCTTTTCTCACACAAGAAAAGATGTGAGCATACAGCTGGAGCTGTAAAGAATCCCTTTGTTTTGGTAGTAATCCACACTAGATTTGGTGCAATACTAAAGATTTTGAAAATCGGAGTGGTAAGTTTTCAAACATAGTTTGCCTCTTTGTTTAATTTATAAATTAATTTATATTTTGCAAATTCCCATTTCTGCTACCTAAACATTTTTCAGATACAAATATCAAAGGAAGAAAAAAAAAAAAAGAGAGAGAAATATGATTGGTCTTAATGTTGTTTTTATGAACCTTCTCCAAAATTTGTTCTCCTGAGCATATTCTTAAAAGAAATTTCATGATAGGAAGCGGTTGCCCAATCCATCAGAGGAAGCACAGTATTCATACATCAAATAAAGAACTGTGACTTGAATTTTCTAGTATTATAGCAGTGAAACAGGATTCTTTCTAACAGGATTTACTCTTTGAATGCTTACCAGCATTAGACAATGTGGGTTTTTTCCTATTTAACTGGAACTATAAAATGACAATTAATATTAAGCTTTGCTTACAAGAACAGGTCATAAGGGTAAGAGAATCTATGGGAAGCGGTTGAATATCTGAATATCTAAGCTTATTCAGAGAGATTTGGATGGCCTGTTAAGAATTTGTTATGGGTTTCCTACTGGGAGAATAAGCTCTAGTTACTATCTTATGACAGACTATCTGTACCAAGAAAACTCAATAAATCAAAATCCTTCAAATGCTCTGTCAATTTGGTAGGCATGGTGAATTTTACCTCCTAGACAGGTTTGTTGTTTTTTATTTGGTTTGGGTTTTTTATATTAACTAAAGTTCTATACAGCAAAAAGACAGAGGTTGAAGAACTGTCATTTACATGTAGCCTTTCCCTTTTACAGATCAACATGGTCACAATACAACTTGGAGATTCCTAACCGCTATAAAGAGAAATCATAATCCCTATCACCCCAAGCCATAAGCAAAACTAGTTAATTAAATAATAAAGGAAAATTCCATTTTACTTAGCAGGCAACTCATACAGCAATAGCAGTCATGGAAATCACAAAAAAAGAACATAAGAAAAGAGGTTAAAATACATGTTTATGCAATGAAAAAACAGGGACGTTACTTCCAGGGGGACTTGCAAAAAAAGGGTTTATTGTCCTCTCCTAATCTATAGAATATATAGAAATTAAAACCAACCTCATATTTTTATTGTGAGCCTGAGAAAACTCAGAAGAATCAAGGGAAGCCAAAAAAAACCCCTCTGACTGAAGGTGTCAGTCACTGCGACCCCAGGCTCCAAACTCTGCACACAATTGCCACCCTCAGTAACTCCAAGGTGACTGAAAGGGGCAAATGTAAACATTTAAGCAGACTTGATTTTGTCATATCAACTTCCAGAATTCTTAATTTTCTAATACTGAGTGAAAACTCAGTGGAAACAGAAGAAAATGTGTAAGAAAGAAATGCAAAAAAGATTTAACTGCTACTTCACAATGCAACTGATCTTACTCAGCAGCCTTTGCTTATACAAAGCTAGATATTTACTCATTTTTCCATCATTGAACTGTAAGCTTGAGGAATTGTATCTTTTTTATTGAACAGAAACATGTAAGAAAACCACCAAAAAATTCCTTTCTTATTCATATTAATAAAAATGTGCTTGCATTAGTAAAATATCAGGAGACTCCAAGAAGAAATTCACTTTTACAACCTGAAACAAACTCATGAATCTGCTTGAAACACTCCCTATTAAAGCAGTATAATGCAAAACCTCCCCTTCTTCTTTTGGGAGTCACAGACATTTTTCAGAACTCTGAAGACATGACAGCATATGTTAGTTTGTTAGTTTTCCCACTCTGCATTTTAATAGCATTTGAAAAGCATTTTATTCACAATAAATCACCCTATGCTTTGACCAGGTATCAAAACAGGCAAAATTTTCTTGTCAATGAAGATCAACACTTTTTACAGAAAGGCAACATCTTAGCAAACTGCTAATTTCATAGAATGAAAAAAATTAACAAGCTGGATGGTACTAATTACTTACTTAAAAGGAAAAACGCATAAGAAGCCTCTGCTTCCATTTAATATCCAGATCACTATCAGTAGCACAAAGTAATAAGAATACAAGCTCACTGAAGTGCCCTTTGTTTTCATGCAAAAATAGAAAATATTAAAGGAAGAATGTTTCATAGAGTTAGGATTAGCCTCCAAGGATAAAGCAGATGAGAGATCATTTCAAATAATCAAGTTCAATTACACATTACATATGAATTATCAATTACATTCATTGCGTGTTCCTTCACTAAGGAGGACACCAAGTCAGGGCAGGGTGGGCTGCAGGGGTGGCTGCTCTGAGGAGACATGGGAAGCTGCCCCTGTGTTAGACAGAGCCAGTTCCATCCAGCTCCAGGATGGACCTGCCCAAAGCTGACCCCAGCAGTCACACCAGTTTGCTGGCTGCTCTTCACTTACTAGGAAAGTTACCTTGTCGTAAAAGGAAATCAAGTTTGTCCAGTAGGACCTCCACCTTGTGAAGCCCTGCTGGTTGTGACCAATTACTGCACTACTCTTCAGGTGTTTTTCAGTAACTTCAAGAATAAATCTCCGTAACTTCACCAGGCACTGAGGTGAGACTGACAGAACTATAGTTATGAGGATCATCCCTTTTGTCCTCCTTGAAAACTGGGACATTTGCCAGTTTCTGATTGCCAAGGACCTCTCCAGATTCCTGAGACCATTCAAAAAATCCTTGAGAGAAATCAGTTTCCTCAAATCTAATCTGTTTGGTGTATGACAGTAGCTGGCAAGAGATGACCCTGTCCTTAACTTGACCCATGACTTTTACAACATATTTCGCCCCACCCACTTGCTGGTGAAGTGGGACTGATCAAGGGGCTTGGTGGACATGGTGTCTAGCCAAGGTTAACGCGCCACATATGGCTGTTAGTCTATATTAAACTGGTTCATTCTAACAAAAAACCATCAGGGGTATGACTAGGCAAGCAGTTGAACTCAGAGAGCACAGAGAACAGGTGATGGAGCACAGCTGCTGCTCAGAGCACCTGTGAGTACAGCTGTGGAGTCCTGCGGGTTGCTCACTGTCATCAAACAGGACTTTCCTTTCTCTCCTCTCTTCCTGTCCCTGGCCACTGCAGAGACAAGCCTGTTTTTTTGTCAGATTACCGAGTTGAAGTGGTTCCCAAAGGTAGTAGCACTGGAAAAAAAGAAACAGCACTGTGTACCTGGGAGTCAGGACAATAACAGGGATGGGAAACAATTCTAATGTTAGAAATTCTCCAGCTCTCCTTGCTGTACCTTTATGACTTGCAAGGCACCTTTATGACTGTTCTGCAAATGGTCTTTGCTGGTTCTGTGCAGCATCCTTATGAGTACACTGCAATCATTACTTCCATAGCTCCTATTTGCTCAGTAAGATGCTGGAATGACTTGGCAATCTAAATACTATTCAAGGCAACCTCCCCATACACACCCTGTAAAAACCCACCCAGGTAAATCTTACTAAGAAATGAAAGGTACGGCTGTTAGAAAGAAAAGTAAGAAAAATTAAGAACTTTTTTCCCCCCCTTGAATTTTATGCCTCTTAAAAGCCATTCCAGGTAACAATCTGGAATATCTTCCCACATATCCAGCCTAAGTGATATAGTTAAACTAAGATGTATAGTATTGTAACTTCATAAAAATCACAAGCAAATTCAATTAATGAAAATAATTCAACAGAAGTTTGTAAGAGCTCATTATGAAATTAATGCCACAGTCTTTCTTTGTTCCAAATGGCTCAGACAACATCACCTCTTAATTAAGAAAAACATAATGAGAGTGGAAGAGAAAACCAAGTCAATGAATCTAATTCCATTTAGTGTTTGTTAGCAATTGAACAACATAAGATCCATACTAAAACCAGATAAACTAATTCTCAACTATTAGAGGCCTATTTGTGAAAACTTTTTTCTAGTTAAATACATTGTTTTCAAAACTACCACACATGAAAATAAAAGAATTCTGTAAACATCAACATAAATGCTAGAAATGTAGCACCTCTAAGACAAAGATTTTTCAATATCACAAAATGTAATAATGCTAATACTAAGGTATATGAACACAACAAAACAGACAAGTATTTCAGCAGAACAAGCCTTAAAGCTATGTGGAAGTTTCAAAAAGTAAATAGGTAGCTACTACACAATTGCCAGTGATTACACTGGCACTTAGGTTTTTCTCTGAAGTCTCTGCACACAGACGGAGTATAGCAATACTATATACTAGGACACAGAAGGATAATCAAGAAGGTGACCAAGTTGCTTTGCTAGAAGGCACCATTACACATGTGAAAATGCAGTTCAGAAGAAAAAATGGAAGAAAAACTAAGCCCATTGGGAAAGAAAGAGTACAGTGTGTGAAGACCTGTGGATTTCTTGACAGAGCAGGAAGAATTTGACCTTGGCAGACTACTGTGTACCTGTAAAGATAAACAGCTTGCAGAGACTGAGAGAACTTAGGAGAAGCAGAAGATAAGCAACTTGGATGAGTTTGTACAGAGACAGTAGTTTGTGGCCAATAGGTGACTGTTTCTGTGTAATAAGCACCAATAATGTTAGTGCACGTACACTTAGGAAATATATAAAAATAGCTGTGTGAAAAAATAAAAAAAAGTTAAGAGGTTAAGAGAAATGAAGGGTTAAGAAGTTTCCACTTTTATCTATTCGGGATCTTCACCTGCTTTTTATTGAGTCCTTCCCAATAACAATGACAGTAAGGGAAAGAAAAACAGAAACAAAAACCAAAGCAAGAAAGAAATGCTGAGAATTTAATATGCTTTGTTACTTTGCACAAAACATGCAACCCCATGGCAAAAGTCAGTAGAAGAGACTCCACACCAGAACAGGTGAATGTGCTTTAAAGGAAACTTCAGACTGTAGAGACCCTACACCAAAGTAGGCTCCTGGCAGGAGCTGTGGCCTGTGGTGAGGTACCCATTGTGATGGATGCACTCAATCCCTTAGCCAAACATGCAGCTGTTTGGTAGAGGTCACAGAGTAGATAAAAGGTATGAGCTACTAATGGGCCAAGAACTCTTCTGGTTTTTTCTGTTCTCTGAAAACCCACAAAGGAGCAGAGTGACCCAGCGAGCATCCATGCTCATGAGCTTGGAACACTGATCATGCAATTAACACAAAAATAGCAAGTGGCTTTTCCAAGACCCATCTGTCAAGGAACAAAGAAAGTTATAGGCACAAGGAGTCTCATACATACTTTTCCTATTGTATGCAACTTGATTATGAGCAAACCACTTAATTCCATAAATATGACAGCCTAAGTGAGCCACCCCTGATCTCTCCCTGCTGCACAGCGATGATCTCCACTGGAGCTGGGCCACATCTCAAGGCTGATCCTTGAGGCAGAGAGACCTTTCCACCAAAGGGAGGTCTTTGTTTTGCAAGTAGCCTTGCAGTATGGTAGCTTTGGTTTGTGCTTTGGTAACTTTGAGTCATTGTTCCAATGATTGTGCCATACAATGATAGAGTGAACTTTGCCATCTAACTGTAAGTCACAGTTTTACAGTATCTTAATAATATTTTAGCTAAAATCTCTTGACAGGGGTTCATTAAGCAATCTAAATCCCTGATTCACAACACTCATGGGGTAACAGGTTTTCAGACAGGACCTGTGGCCCTGCAGGGGACTCACACTGGAACAGTCTCGTTCAGAAGAACTGTACCCTGTGGAGAAGATTCACATTATATCAGTTTTTGAAGGACTATATCCCACAGTAGAGACCCCACATGGGAGCGGGGCAAAGGGAGGAGCTCATTGCAATATTAAACTCTATGGGCTGGTCCAAGGGGGCAAGGGGTAGAGATTGTTAATGGAAACGCCTTGAAATTGTTGTAACCAAGGTTTGAGTTGTATGCTATAGGAAGTGCTACAGCACAAGAACTACCTGAACCAGAGGTGGATGAGCCCCACACGAGGCAGTGCAAATGCAGCTGTGACTGATCTGAGCTGGCTTTGGTGCCCAGGAACTCCACACAACACATCATCTTCTCCTGTCCTGGATGACCACCACAACAGATGGAGCCCAAAGCCATGGTCTCAAAGAAATCAGTGGACATTTATGGGCGGTGGTCCATAGATTAAGGATATGTGTGTACATCAAGAGACAGGAAGTAGTGTGTTTGTGGGGTGTGGATAATAAGGATGTATTGGTTAACATGGGATCTGAGAATGATATAAAGAGTATGGAATTGGGGGTAAGGGGTGTCAGGGGGTTGTACTGATTTTGGCTGCATAGAGTTACTTTTCTTCATAGCAGCTCGTATGGAGCTATGCCTTGGATTTGCAAACAATATAGTGTTGAAAACACATGGATGTTTCAGCTACGGCTCAGCAATAGTTACACAGAGCCAAGGCATTTCCTGCTTCTCACACCAGCCCATCAGCAAGGAGGCTGGGAGGGGACACAGTCAGGACAGGATCAGCTGGCCCTGACTGATCATATCATATAGGGGAGGACTGGGGGGACATCTGGAGTGATGGCCTTTGTCTTCCCAAGAAACCATTAGGTGTGAGGCAGAACTGTTTCCTGTAGGTGACTGAACACCTGCTGACCTGCTGAGGAAGGAGGAAATGAGTTCCTTTATTCTGCTTTGCCTGTGCATGCAGCTTTTGGTGTTCCTAATAAACTATCTTTATCTCAACCCATGAGCTTTCTCATTTTCTTATGACTGTCTTCCCCAATCCACTGTGGGGCAGTGAGAGGGTATGGGTAGTGCTGAAGTGACCACCAGCACATAAATCCACAATTAGTTGTGTTATGTTTGTTATCTCTATAAACCAAAGCAAGCCAAAAGAGAAAAAAGTATTTGTTTGAATAGAAAATAATCAACATTACTGTCTAAAACTACTCTGGACCTGTTCCCAGCTCTCTACAACCGCAAGCCCCAAGCTCCTGATAAGATTTCCTTGTAGAAATGTGTAGAACATTTCCTTGTAGAAATGTTCTACTCTGGAACCCTGGTTCCCAGAACATGAAGGGCAGGGGGAATTCTCAAACTTACTCATTTCCAGAGCAGAATGAATCAAGTGTAATTCCCTCAAAAATACTGTTCAGCTATACATCAGTAGAACTAGAAAGATGATACATGAAAAATAATAGGATTCCCCCACAATGTGTAAAATTTAGGCTCAATCCCCAAATAAATGGTATTACTGACAAAATCATAATATATGATACTTATAGGGAAAAACGATATGAAATTGGATCTATGCAAGGTTAGGCAAGACAGCTTAAGCCTTCAGAATACTGGAATTAAAAAGAAACTTTTAAATTGTATTTATATAGAAATTCTTGTTTTCAAAATGCAAGTGATTCAAATGACATTTAACTTCCTTTTCCACAAACTGCAGGGGCAGAAAAACTTTAAAATCCAAGACCTTCCAGTAACTCCATTGTCTATTTTGTCTCATGCAGCAGCAGTGTTTGACTTATGAGGAAGAACATCTTTCCTTCACATTTTTACTTCCTTTAATTGTTCAGTCAAAGTATGTCTGAGAGACACAGAAAGAGTACATAAAATCTGCAGTACTTTCTTCCATAACATAACAAAACTTTTATAGCAATAAAATTATCTAAGCAATTAGTTATCATGTACTTGTGAGATCAATGGCATGTGCAACTTTAAAAGCTCTCTGATATACTGGTTACTCCTGTTTGCCAGTAACATTGGGTTTTATTCATTCTGAAAATCTTGGCTAGCATTTAAAAATAATAATAGTTGGAAGTTTTGTCAACAGCCACAGGTCAAACACATTTTCTCTCTAACAGAGCCTGTTCAGTAATTTCAAAGACTACAAGTTACCTTGGTTCTAGATTACCTTAACTAAAGCAAGTACGTTACGGTAAACATTACTCACTGCATAGACTTTAAAAACAAACCTATCATTGAATGAAATGAACACAAACCTTTAAACACAAGAGAAGAGAGGCTACTACTGAAGAAAACCTTTCGTGCTACAAGAGGAGATTCTTAACAAGTGCTAAAATGAAAGACATACTTTGTCTTTTAAACATTTTACACCTATCAGGCAGAAGAACTGTGGAAGTCAGCATGCTGTAAGAAAACACTCCAAACTTTAAAACTGTACTAATTTCCTTATTGCAAAAATAAACATTTTTGTAACAAATCTGTTGATACACACAAATTCATTCATTTAAATTACAAACCACAAAAAAATTATGACTATCTAATTACAAATCCTAATGGATACATGTTAAGAGACACCATACTGTATGACAGACAACTGCACACTGGGAACTGCACACATTTGACAGTACAAAATTGCACTAAGCAGGAAGAACAAGCCCAGATCACACACACACAACTGTGTTGTGCACTCCTGTTCAACAATGCTAAAAACTGACTACATTTCACATAGACTTACAATTCAGGTTTTTGATATATATACACACAAATTAGTTCCACCAATAAAAGCAATGAAACAACAATGAAGTTTTAAGAAGCTTCACTGCACACCAAATTTCCTCAGAGCTGGGTAGAATCAAGTCTCATGTCAGCATGGTTCGGTTTTGGTGTTTGTAAGATAATTTAAAGCCACATAAAACCCACATATCTTGTATGGGGCTGCCAGATCAGGTCAGAAAGACTTGCAAGGTTGTCTGTTCTCATTCTTAGAACACCAGTATACTTCACCTACATCTTTTTACACAAGTATCCCCTACATCTCAGTAGATTTGTTTTTTTGCATAGAATGTACAAGAACCATAATATAAGAAGCAATGGCAATATCTTTGCTTGATACTGGTTTATCACTGTTTTTCGCAAAACTCTGACAGATGTGGGTATAAAATTAGTCATCATACTACTCTTCCTATACCACTCAAGCTTTACATTTTCTGACTCCTGCACAATGGCTGTGATTTCAGGTAAGGAAGAATTTTAAGACTTAGCTTGTCCTTAGCCTGATTTCAACAAACTAGCTGAAAAGCATTTCTGGAATACATAGTCTGCTATAGAAGTCTGGTTTAATCCCTTCTGAGTCTGTA
The DNA here is from genome assembly GCA_013396655.1 of Campylorhamphus procurvoides. Taxonomy (NCBI): domain Eukaryota; kingdom Metazoa; phylum Chordata; class Aves; order Passeriformes; family Dendrocolaptidae; genus Campylorhamphus; species Campylorhamphus procurvoides. The sequence continues at coordinate 394,765 of WBMV01005711.1, forward strand.
TATCAGAAAGCAAAAAAACTAAGCTCTGCATTTTACTACAGATGTTGCTTTGTTGAGATCTGCAGACATCTGGCAAGAGGAACTGGAGCATGCCAGGACCTAATCCAGATTTTTTTAGCTTTCTGAGTATGTCTTCCAATTTATTTTAAGAGTACTATTTTTCTTAAAGTGTTCTTAGAATTCACATGAAATACAAATGCTCACTGAAAATTAAAATAAACTTAAGAAATCTCCCTTAGGACACAGAAAAAACTTGCTTACTTTTCCTAACCAGAGTACCTGTGAATCCCACTGACTACTGGACTTCTGAATTCCACAAGGAATTGGAATGAAATGGAAGATAACTCAGAGCTGCAATGAAATCTCTGCAATATTGCTGTCGTTTAACCCCACCTGGTAAAGGACTTGGTTCCTTGACTCAATATGTATCTTACTGCTCATGCCCATTCTTCCAGACTCTGTATTGGTGCTGCAAGTGATTCTGCCCCCACACACTCAATACAACAGCCGTAAACATGTAGGTAGATATTTAAATGCAAAACTTAATATTTTTTTTAATTGGAAAAAGAAAATTACCTGCTAATTATTTTTCCTTTTTCTTCAGAATGCAATCTCTCTCCTGTTCTATTCCATCTGTCAAGTGATTATTTTGATCTGCTGAAAAGGCAGCAAAAAGGCTATTTTCAATGGTGACTTGTCATGCCAAAACTGCCTTTCATTAAGCACCTTGTGTGGGCCAGCATGCCAGTATGCTTCTTTGGGAAGCATTTGGTAACACCTCCTAGCAAAGTGAAACAAAAAAGACTTGGAAGCACAGAATTTACTGGGACTTGAATTACTGCTGGAGGAGGGGATGGGACTGTTTGACAGCAGTGGCAACAAACTCATAAAAAACCCCTATCACTTTTCCCCTAATATCATTCTATATAGAGATTTCATTTTATGGAACAGAGTTAAAAATAACCTAAACAATCTAGCTTGAAGGCTACAGCGAATTTTTGTGATGCACCTTCATTTGTCTGTTCCACCTTTCTCCAGAACAGCCAGTCTTCTAAATGGACATATTTGACTGTCCTTTGCCAGTACGCAAATACTGAATACAAGTAGCAAGATAGAAACTGATACTCCCAGGATTTTTCACCATTTTTTTCTGCTAGTTCACTTGATATTCAACTATTTATTTAACAATAACAACTTAATACAAAGAGATAAACCACAAATCAGCCTCTGAGGGAAAAAGAGAAAGAAAGGTTTCTCTAAAGACTGGTTTTTGCGGGAACAGGGCACAAAGGTGCTGCTGATCTTGTCTGATCCATGCTTTTGCCAGGAAAGGTCCACTTTCAATGTGGTACTCTATGATTACCTCAAGAACAGCAGTAATTAAAAAAAAAATCCTTAAACCTAAAATCTTAAAAATCTTTCAATCTTTATAAATTGCACCCGGTGTCAGGGAATGGCAAAATACAAATTCTTTAAGTAGAAACAAAAAACCTGTTACTACATGGCCAGTACATGAATTCCTAGCCAAAACAGAGCACAGGGAATGAAACGAGCACTTCTTGTCACAAGTCCTACAATGTTTCCAGGCTTGTCAAGAGATGGCAAGAACAAACTTACTAAGATTAAGGGCAATGGAGTGCCTTTTAAAAAAATGAAAATAAAAACATTATCACAACCTATGAAAGGGTACCAGGGCTACTGCAGCACACAGACCGCTCCCTCTGACATACAAAAAAACCACGATGCATGACACAAATATTTCTTGTTCATAGATAAGATGCAGTTCTGGAGAAAGTTTTTCAGTTATCTGAAAAAGGAAGTGTGTAAAATCAGCAGTCAGCTATTCAAGCTAACCAGCATGCAGAAGGAGATCCAAGCTGTCTACAAAATATCAGCAAGCCAAGTTTCAGAAAGGCTCACAATTCCTTTATGCTAGATTCTACAAGGCAATCACTGTATTGAATACTGAGTACTCCTAAAATACAGCCTACAGAGACTAACCTGCAGAGACAAGATTTGTTCACACGAGTGAAGGTCTAATCCCATGAACTCAGCTCGAATATTTGTGAGAAGGCTCACTCATGAGCATATGCATTAGAAACCTGGTCACGATCCAAGCTACATAATCATCAAGTCACAAGTACACAGGTATGTCTGCAGGAATGTCAGAAGGAGATTTACTTGTAGTATAACATACACTATTTTTGCTTGTTTTTATTTTAATAATCAAGTTCCCATAAGGAAAAACTGTTTTGGCACTAATGCAATTACAAGTGGGGAAAACTACCTGGCTATCAAAAATTTGTATAAAATTGTCATTTTTAATTAATATTAATTACATTAATACACTTCAATGTTTCTCTTTAATGGAGTGACATGAAACACCTACAAACTAGAGAAGAGAGACTGCTTCCCAAAATCAGAACTGTGAGGAACCTCATTTACATGTTTGTATTTTGTCTAGTTCAACTGCAGTTTCACATTACTGAACTTTATAAACCCGTAGTAAAAATTAAGTTTTAGACTAGCAAAGGGAAATACTTCTTAACTAACACACTAATACTTATTAAGGGTATACCCCTGAAATTCATGAAAATGTAAACACAGTTGACTGAAAGATCTCTTATATATTGCAGTTTTTCCAAATACAACACCCACACACACCTACTTGCACACAATTCACTTTTCAAAGCAGTATTTTATGTCCTCTTAGAGGACATAATCCTTTCTTTTTTGCAAGAAGTCCCAGATCTCCCATTCCTAGCTCCCCACTCAACAAGATAAGATTTTTCTGACATAGAGTGAAATCTACCTGGAGGTGAGGGGTGTGGGTTGAGGGGAGAAAAAACAAAAGGCATTCATACCTTGTATAGAAATAGCAGCAGAAGATATTTTGAATAGGATTTTTCAATAAAATACTTGCTAGCTGATAGAATTTTTAACATGTCCACTAGTCCGTAAATTACAAATGCATTATTTTGCTTTCCAACATTCCCTTCTTTCTGGGACAAGAACATGCATTTTTTCAGGGGAAAAAAATCAGTACAGAATTTTCCAAAATGCTCGATTTCAAGTGCTAAGCAAAACACTACACAGACTTCCAGCATTACATTACTTCTAGTTTCAGACACACATTTTTACTTGGAAGTAAATTATTCCAGCTGTGTCCCAAAAACTGAAGCCTAAAAGATTTCAGGGATGTAGTACTTGAAAGCAGTTGAATGTAATCAGGTAAAACAAATCATTTGAGACCAAAGTAAAAAAATCCAAAGACAGATTTTTTTTTTAAGAACAGCATTAAAAATCACTCACATAAACATTTCATTGTCATATTTTAAGTTCTCCTTAACCATTGATAAAATACAGAAAGAAAGCAGACTTTAAAATGTGTGTAAAATATGACAAGAATTTAGTACAACAAATTTTGCCCAGTTTATGATAATGGAGAAGAAGGTCAGCTAGCAGCAGAATAAGCACACCATCAAAAACCAGTACCTACTCCCGTTGTTGAGAACAACTAACACGTCTTTAACAAGACTATTATCTCAAGTGGGGAAACGCTTTTCCAATTACACATTGACAGTTATTAATATAAGGCAAGTTAGTTCACTAACTAATACAATACACCAATGTAAAATAAAAATAAGGTAGTCATTACAATAACGTGTTTTAAAAATAATCCAGCCACCATGGAAAGGGAAGAAAGACTTTAGTATCACACAAAAATTCCACTTCTGATACTCCAGTGTCTATAGAGACATTAAGACATTCCTTGGCAGGAAACTCACTACATACTCCAGACTCACCTTGAAATACAGTGCTTACCTTGCCTAACTCTTTCAAATTAAATGTGCAGTTTCTACAGTTACACCATAAATCTATCATTTTCACCTAAACAGCCTTCTGGCAATACAAACTTGAAATCAGGGTACCAAAGGCCGTGTCATAATGTAATAACTATGTATATGATTCGTGCCAGTAGGGAAACAAATGGTTTTATTGCACCCTCATAAAACAGTAAAACCAACTGTTGTAAGGTCATCGGTTTCCCTGAACCTTTATCAAGGGATACCTAAATTATGATAAGGAATCTGTCAAAATACTAAATCCTAAAACTCCTCTCTCACCCCTTTATCCAGGAATACCTGAATTATGGTGGGAAGTTATCAGGATACTAAATTGTAATGTAGTAATTAACCAGTTGTAAAAATAATGACTTAACTGTAGCCATATAAAGAGAAGTATGTAAAAATTCATATGTATGCTATGTAATGAATATGTATAAAAGTGGCTAGATAAAAGCCAGACACACATTGTACCTGATGCACGAGTTGGTGGAGTGAAGACTCCCTCCCTGTGTCCAGGCCTGCATTGCTCTTACCATATAATAAACCTTTTTTTTAATAAAAAAAATAAATTCATTTGGTTGAGGCTCTATTTCTCACAATAATGGGGTGAAGATTTAGATTTAGGTCCAGGTCAAAGATGGAAGCCATGTGACCAAATAATAAAAAAGGACACTAATGCTGTATTAAACAGCGCAATTTGCATCGTATTTTTCAGTAGGAAACAAGACATTTTAAGTGTTAGAAACAAGGGCATAACTCATATAGCAGAACCTCCAAACCAGCAACAAAAGATTTGTCCTTTCTTCAGGTTCAAATCACATCCTATGCTTACCTTCCTTTTTTTCAAGGGGTATTTTCTGACATTTCCACAAAACAGGGCTGTAGGTCTGATGACTCTTTTCCAAACATGGCTGTTTGCTCTTATCAAAGAAGACAGCCTCGGTGACTCAAATGCTTTAATTTAGGACTCCTGTCTTCCCTTATCCTCCAGAAGTGGCCTTTTATTTTTCAGTTCAGACCTCAGCAGCAGGAATGGATGATATCAATATGTCTGTTGCTCAGTGCACTTTTGGCAGGGTTTTGGTGCCTTCTGTAAAGCTGTTCTATTTCAAACACTGCACCATAAGCAGAATTATCTTTTCTACTTTTTTAAGCAAACTGGTAAGAACATAGTGTCACAAAAAGCCAGATGAGACACCTGAGTTTTGGACTGCCTTTGAAACCACCTACTCTGCAAAATTTTTTGTAACATTAGGGACATCTGTCTCTGTATTAGGCTGCAATCTGGTACAGCAAACCATGAAAGTGCCAGTGCATGCTGGCAATGCCCCTGCTGAACAGGGTCAGCATTTCTGCCTCCTGAAGAGAAGGCTCATTGATGGCATAACATACTTAAAAGTGGATGTTTTAAGGTAAGGAAAAAGAAAGTTGGAATCGCGTGGTGCTGACAAAAAAAGAAATACATGTCAGAGATACTAGAGGAGAAGATGGAAACTTTTACCACTGAAACTCCACGGTCTAAACTGCACTTTGTATCCAATAATTAGAACACTGCAAACTGTCAGACAACAGTTTGTTAAAATACTCTAAAAATAAGAATATCAATTTTAGATATATCCATTCTTCTGAAAATTAGGCTCGAAAACTCAATGTCAATTTTTCCCTCTTCAGAGCTGGATTACTCTAACACCTACTCATGCCAGCCTAATAAGCACTTCCAAATTCCTTTGTTCCTTTGGTAACACATTTTTAAAATCACTTTTATATGGCTGTGTAATGATTTAAGTCACATTGTTTGTGAGGAATACAGTGAATAAATGGCATTGCTGGGTAAAGCCTCCAAGGGAGAAATGATGTGGTACACCATGACTAAAGATGCCACATCTACCACTTGATGTAACAATTAACCACCACATTAGATCCTTTCCTCTTGTTCTGTTCACACCTTACTTGGGAGAAGAGGCTGACTCCCATGTGGCTACAACCTCTTTCTGGATAGAGAGTAATGAGGTCCGCCCCCAGTCTCTTTTTCTCCAGGCTAAACACTCCCATGTTCCCCCAGCTGCTCCTCGTGAGACTGGTGCTCCAGACCCTTCCTCAACTCTGTTGCCCTTCTCTGGACTTCCTCCAGCACCTCAATCTCTCTCTTGCCATGGAGGGCCCAAACATGGACACAGGATTTGAGGTGCAGCCCCACCATTGCTGAGCACAGGGGAACAATCCCTGCCCTGGTCCTGCTGGCCACACTATTTCTAAAATAACCCAGGATGCCATTTAACTTTTTTGCCACCCAGGCACATGTTGGCTTCATGTCCCGCTCCCTGCTGACCAGCACCACCAGGTCCTTTTCCACTGGGCAGCTTTCCAGACACTCTGCCCCCAGCCTGGAGCACTGCATGGGGGTTTTGTGATCCAAGGACAGGACCCAGCACTTAGCCTGGTTGAACTTCATTCTACTGTCCTCAGCCCCATGGATCCAGTGTGTCCAGATGCCTCTGCAGAACCTTCCTGCCCTCCAGGAGATGAAGACTCCCACCCAATTAAGTGTCACCTGCGAACTGACTGAGGGGGCACTCAACCCCATTACCCAAGTCATCAATAAAGACATTAAACAGGCCCAGGCCCAGTGCTGAGCCACANCACTATTTCTAAAATAACCCAGGATGCCATTTAACTTTTTTGCCACCCAGGCACATGTTGGCTTCATGTCCCGCTCCCTGCTGACCAGCACCACCAGGTCCTTTTCCACTGGGCAGCTTTCCAGACACTCTGCCCCCAGCCTGGAGCACTGCATGGGGGTTTTGTGATCCAAGGACA
>WBMV01005711.1:401444-436972 GCA_013396655.1 Campylorhamphus procurvoides
CCCAGCACTTAGCCTGGTTGAACTTCATTCTACTGTCCTCAGCCCCATGGATCCAGTGTGTCCAGATGCCTCTGCAGAACCTTCCTGCCCTCCAGGAGATGAAGACTCCCACCCAATTAAGTGTCACCTGCGAACTGACTGAGGGGGCACTCAACCCCATTACCCAAGTCATCAATAAAGACATTAAACAGCCCCAGGCCCAGTGCTGAGCCACAGGGAACAGCACTGGTGATGACCCCAGCTAGGCGTGTAACTCCATTCATGACCACTCTTTGAGTCCAGCCATCCAGCCATTGTACCCAGCAAAGAGTATACACACCCAGGCCACGAGCAGACAGCTTCCCCAGGAGAATGCTGTGAGAAACACTGTCAAAAACTTAATCAGCCAGACAGACACCATCCACTGCCTTTTCCTCATCCATCATGCAGGTCACCTTGTCATAGAACGAGAGCAGGCAGGTCAAGCAGGACCTGCCTTTCACAAAGCTACACTGGCTGGGTCGGACCCCCAGGTCGTCCCTGTACATGCTGTGTGATCACACACAATGACCTTCCCCGGCACTGAGACCTGTCATTCCCCAGACTCTCCTTTCAGCCATTCTTGTAGATGGGCATTNCAGGCCCAGTGCTGAGCCACAGGGAACAGCACTGGTGATGACCCCAGCTAGGTGTGTAACTCCATTCATGACCACTCTTTGAGTCCAGCCATCCAGCCATTGTACCCAGCAAAGAGTATACACACCCAGGCCACGAGCAGACAGCTTCCCCAGGAGAATGCTGTGAGAAACACTGTCAAAAACTTAATCAGCCAGACAGACACCATCCACTGCCTTTTCCTCATCCATCATGCAGGTCACCTTGTCATAGAACGAGAGCAGGCAGGTCAAGCAGGACCTGCCTTTCACAAAGCTACACTGGCTGGGTCGGACCCCCAGGTCGTCCCTGTACATGCTGTGTGATCACACACAATGACCTTCCCCGGCACTGAGACCTGTCATTCCCCAGACTCTCCTTTCAGCCATTCTTGTAGATGGGCATTACATTTGCCAACCTCCAGTCAACTGGCACCTCCTTACTTATCCAGGACTGCTGATAAATGATGGAAAGTGGCTCAGTAAACACGTCCACCAGCAATCTCAGGGCTCTTAGTGGATTCCATTTGGTTCCATAGATTAGAGCATATCTAGTGGTGTAGCAGGTTGCTGGCCATTCCCCCTTGATTACTGGGGCTTTGTTCTGCTCAGTGAGCTGGATACCCAGAGAATAATTGGTATTGCTATTAAACACTGAGGTAAAGAAGGCATTAAGTACCTTGGCCTTTCCCTCAGCCTTTGTCACTATATTTCCCATTACACCCAATACAGGATGAAAGTTCACCTTGGTCCTTTTTTTGTTGCTGATGTACTTACAGAAACATTTTTAATTATCTTTTACAGCAGTAGCCAGATTAAGTTCTAGTTGGCCCTTGCCCTTCTCATTTTCTCCCTCACAACATCCTTGCTGTCCCTTTGAGTGGCCTGCCCCTTCTTCCAAAGGTGGTACAATGTCTTCCTCTTGAGTGCCAGTCAAAGCTCTCTGTACCCTCTGGAAACGCAAGGTTAAATATAACTCACTTCTTTACTCCTCTGAGAATCAATGTCACTGTCACTTTCTGATCCCTGTGCCCAAGACAACCTCCAACCACCAGTCCCTGGGAGTTTGTTACACACTGCATGAAATGCTTACCTGCTGAGATTTCTTGTTTAATCTCCTGCTAAAAAGGTAAATTCCTTTGAATCAATCATGTCATTGATTCCTTGAGGAAGTCTGCAGAAACATTCACACATGGGAGAAACACAACTATCCTTACCACTCAATTTGATAGCGCCACACCCTGAGTAGATCAATCACAGCAAACTCAGAAGTTCAAGTCCCAGTTTGGGACTGTGTGCACTGCTTGCCTTCTCTACAGAAGCTACTTGGAGCAATGGGAGTGATAAAGTGATAAAGTTTTTTGTGTAATTGCACACAGCAGCGTGCACACAGGCTCCACAAGCATGAGACCAGCTGTGGCAGCCTGCCAGGAGCCCGAGCTGCACAGCTGCATGGGATTTCAGTCACAGATAACAGCTTCATTTATTAGTGCTGTAACTGTACCGAACACATCAACAAAATCCCACTATGTGCCACACAGCTATTGTTTCCTACAGGCAACCTGATGAAGGATAGCAAACTATCTGGACCAAGTGGGAAGAGGTAATTTTGAAGCAGCGGGTATCAGTGTCCCTACTATGCTGCAGTGAGATGGCTCAGAGACACCACAGAGAGCTTCATTCCTTACTCGGGCTCCATGATGCTTTTAAAGGCAGCTAAAAGCAGGAGACAGCTCCAAACTTACCTTAACCTACACAAAAGTGAAGGGAATGGGCAGAGGAAGAACATACAGGCAGAATAAAGGTACAGAAAAAACCCTGAACACTGTTTAGTTTCACATACTATTCATGTATTTTTAACTTAGCTGATACATGGAAGGTGATCTTCATTTCCTTGCCACATACTCACCACACAAGAACTTTTTCCAAAAATTCATGACTAGCAGCTGAGCCATTTCAAATTTGTTGTCAAACAGTTTTAACTCTATAAAGTTATACTTTATAAGACATTACTGTTAAAGTTTTAAAGGGGAAGACAAGAACAGAGGACATTGCAAGAATTTTCTAGCAAAAACAGGTAAAATTTGTTCTAACATAGTTTCTTGCTTTCCCCGTGTGTTCGTATTTTCCCCATTCATCCCTTTCTCAAAACAGGCAATTCTATTTAATCTCTAAACACTTATCCTGTACTTTCACAGGTGTTTTGTATCAGATGACAAAACAGCTCCACCATTATTAGTCTTGGTGCTGTACTTAGGCTAAAGAGAATTAAGTCTGATTCTGCCTTAAGCTTCAAATCTAAGTTATTTAGCAATCAGAGAGGTCTGGCTTGAATTTGATGATCATTATGCTGCTTTTGGGGAAGGAAAAGAAAAAAAACACAAGGGAACACCACGAAGAAAACAGCTGTGTTAATACAAGCTATATTTAGTACCACATGAACAAAAGCCAGCACTGCTTTCCAGAATGCCTGACAGCTTTCCAGGAGGCTTTAGCAGCTACTGCTGATGCACTGCAGACAACAGACTGACAGTGAAGCCTATTTGCACTCTGTGCTTTCCTACCATCAATTACAGAAAGTTAAGCAAAAAGACATCAGCTACAACTGACCTTACAAGATGCTGCTTTGACCAGAGATGCAGTGTGTATCTGAAGTTTGCTTTCCTGCTAAGCATTTGTTGGTTTCCAAAGCAAGACACAAAGTAATCCTGAAAATCCATTATCAAATACACCAGGAAACCAGGTATTCAGTAGCAGCCCTAACTCTAGTTTTTTCAGTCAAAATATTGTACAAAGAATCAGAACATAAAGAATAACACCCATCAAATAATCAACAAATTAAAATCTGACCATTTGATTTTGAAAAAAACTAATTTATAAAGCAAATCGGCCAGTTATACATAAAAGTTTATCTATTTATACGAGTGATGCAATGACCCTTTTTAAAATACAATCAGAAAAGGTCAAGTTGTTTTCTTGTTCAAGATAATCTTACTAGAACATTCTCAGAATTATACTTCAATGATAGCTATAACCACTCCTATTAAAAGTGAGAAATCACAGATTTTTTTTCCCCATACCCTCTTGTATTTCATCTACAAAAGTGAAATGCTTGTTTGAGTATGGCACCTCCAAGATAACAGACATATCTTCATCTTTCCACCAGGTAGCTGGGTTCACTGAAGAGGTTTTTTGGTCAGTTGGTTGCAAGCAGCTCATGCTCAGCACCAAGTAACACTGACCAGCACTCAAATACACTTTACCTACAAGCTCCATCTGTGTTTTAATCACTACAGCGAACCCATCCACTATACCTCCAGCGGCTCCACAATTCTGTAACATTAAAAGATAAAAACTTTTAACTAAAGGAGTTTACCCAGGAGTAGTCATAGCACACTCCTTGCAGAGAAAAAGGGTAAAATACTGAAATATAGATAAAACTTAACAGCTTCTTGGAAAAAAATAATTTTCTGTAAAAGTGTATGTTGAAAAATGCCTTCTTAAATAAACACTCATTCACTTATAAAATAAAAACGCAAGCTTATAGTTCGCCCTCAAATACAGAAGACAATATTAACCTGGGTACTTATCCTCCTTTTTGAACGATAATTTCTGTAAAATTCAGCATAAAACTTTTCAGGCTACATCAACAATTAAGAATCTCACACTCTGGTGTCCCACATAAACATGACAAAAAGGTGAAAGACAAAAGATGTAACATACATCTGTTAAATTCAACATAACAAAGAATTACGCAGTATTCACTTGCTCTTGAAGAGTGAAGCACACATATTACAGAGCTCTGACAGAGCAAAGAAAAAACTGATACTGCACTACAAAATTATTCCTAAAGAAGACTGAGAATAATGAGTATAAACACTTACAAAAGCTAATTTTTTTTGTACTTCTGTATGCATGTAGGTAACTCACCTGTCCTCTGTACATCATCTAGATTTATAACAAGAGACTAATTCACAGGTGCTTCCATGTGAATTCTACTCCCAGTGCTTCCATGACATGAGGAAGCAGCTGGTTCACTACACAAGTTGGGAACCAAAGCACAGACTCATACAAGGCCTCCTGTTACCAAGCCAAGAACCAAAATCCAGCCCACCCCTACCCAATCAATGTTCGCAATAAATAATCACAGGAGTCCTTGCAAACTCACACTGCCCTCAGTAAAACTCACCAGAGCAAGTACACACCACAGTTAAATGGGATACTTCTAGAAGCCTATACGGAAGTTGAGTGTCAGGTGCAGTACTGCCCTATCACAGTATCTAATTTTAATTACAGATAAATAGAAGTGCAATATTTATCAACAGTAGTTTTTACATGGTAACTTCTACTACTGATGAACTATCGCAACCAACAAGAAAAATAAAACACACACTACTTACTTAATTCTAATTGAAAGGGCATATATTCAAAAAGTCTCTCTACCTCTCAAGACCAAAACTGCTTTAAGACTTCTTTTTTTTGTCTTCAGTCTGAAGAATTGAAAGAAAGTTTTGCATCAAAACAAACTTGAGCTTTCCCTAAACAAAAGAAACTGCCAAGTATTACTTTCTTGCAATGAAAGAAGCAGGCTCCAACTCTTTTACTGATCCATGTATGGCACCCTGCCATCTCTCCTCCCCCAGGATACCAAATTTCCTATTTGACATATACATACATGAAACCAGACAGCCTTCTTATCCAGATTTCCTGAAATCACAAGTTAAGGACCAAGTGTCTTTCTCCCTTCTGTGTCTGTGACAGAACTGATGGCATGCTTAGCTGTTTGGGTTCCCCTGTTTGAGGATGGCAGATAATCTTCAAGCAGAAGAGGGAACTGAATCAGCCTTCTATCTCCCCTGTAAGCCCATTGTTCCTTACAAAACCAGTCAATTTAGAGGGGGAAACAGCTATTATTTTTAGCAGTTCTGCATTTCCGCACTCATTCGTGCTCAACCAAGCTGCCTAACTGGTTCAGAATTATTTTGTAAATTCAGCTGCGTGGCAGGGAGGTTGGGGGTGAGGCATTAAAAAAGCCCTACTACTCTGGTCATTCACTGAATAGTTAGTTATCATATCCAGAAAGTCTCTAGCAGAGATTACTCTGAGCCAGCAGTGAGGCCAAATTCAGCTGTCAGCCACAGAACCCCTGAGGCGTTCCTGTTGCCAGGTAGGGTTCTTCCAAGTAGGAAAGGTACGGATGGCATACTGCTAAGTGGAGTACTTCACAGCGCCTCAGATCTAATCTGGATTTCCTGAGAAAACCTCAAGAAAATGTGTACTGTGATATTCCTTCTGACAGACTATAAAGTCTACTTTAAACATCAAGATGTGGCAACGCTGCAGTTTTACACTACTTTTCTGCAGAACTTACTCCTTTCCAGCCCTTCAAATACACATGCCACTTCTCTAAAGGGATTTCCCTAAGAAAGCACTAGGGAATAAATTACAGCTCTCTTTCCATGGACATCTTTACAGATAAAGCAAAAACCCTCAAAACCTTCAAGTTATGCCTTTTTTCTTAGTAAAAGAAAGAAACAAACAAAACACCTAAACAGTTCTGTTTTCATTGTCATATTCCCAACACCAGAAAGCAATATGTTCAGAACAGGAGAATATAAGCATGGAAACCAATGTTACCAGTCAATATGGACTGGAAGTACTTATAAAATCCTTGCACTTCAGAAACCCATTCAGGAGAATACTAATTCTTTCTGACCACCCGTTCTTCCTGGTTTACTATTTTATCGCACAGGTTTAGACAAACATGTGAACATGGTTCCAGACAAAAGAAAAGCACTTAGAAGAAAGACAGCTGAAAAAAATTATGCAGATTGTTCTTCATTTTCATAAAGCTACAGAAGGGAAATTCTGTATCTCAGGGGCACAGCTGAAGCATCATTTTTTTGGAATAATGCCCCAAAAAACCAAACCAAACCACCACCACAACAAAACACAACAACAAACCACCCCCCCAAACCCCACACCTGTTACATATTTGCTCATAGATTTTTCTACATTTTTAACACTCCTGATTAAATGACCCTGTCTTACAGAAATACATTAGTGCTTATCTCCAAGTAAATTCACTTTGACAAGAACAGAAATTCCAGGTATTTTCTTTAAGCAAATCTTAGCAAGATTAGGGCACAATTCCTCTCCTGTTGACTAAAATGCAAACCACACAGCCTTTATCATTCTATTCCACATATATGTGTACAAACAATGCCACAGGAGATAGGACACAATTGAGTCAACTTCACTGATTCTGAAAGACTACGCGTTTCTTCCATTATAATTAATTTCTGCAGAAAAAAAACAGACAAAACAAATAACAAAGACAAGCTTTAGAGATACAACTATGGAAAATTGCTTACAAGCTTTGTGTTAGAATAATATGTGGCCAGATTACACAGACCACTTGCCAAAAAGGCAAGTTGTTTACAGCTCCATGTACCCACATCCCACTCAATCCTAATTAACCCACTCAATTTCCTTGTTCAAAGAAAGCAAAAAATTTATCTAAGATTTTTATCTTAATCATAACTTCCCTTAATATCAGGAGAAACATTCAGAAATTGTCCATTTAAATCAGTTAACTAAAATCTCCTGTGTCAACCAGGTCTTCGGTCTCACAGTTGCATTTCGGCAGGGGGATTTTACAAACCATAAACCCCCACAATTTTAGGGTATGGTTCCACTTTATGGTTAAGCTAATGCAGCAGAATATGCTCAGAGCTCATGTCCTGAGGGGCAGGTGATCCTGTTTTCTCTATCGTGACAGACTTTGGGAGTCCACAGCTGAAAGTGGAGTAGATTCCCCTCACTAATGTGGTGGAAAAACTCTTTGCTTTGTTACACATTAGGTTTCTGTAGCACCAACCCACTCAACAAACTCCCCCTGTGACTGCTGTAGGGAGAGAAGAACAACCAGGAGAGTGAGGCCAAGGAAAGCAAGACCAAGACTGCTCTTTTCAGCACTGAAATAACTCAACATCCTCAAAAATTATTAGTATTAGCTTATGTATTCTTGCTCTCTTGTAACATAATAGAAACTGAAGGAGTTACCAATTTACCCTCTCAAAGTTTTGTTTTTCCTTTAAGAACTTCTCCTTCAGTCCATTTTGCAGGTAATTATCTTTTCATCCTCAATATCATTTTGCAAACTCCCTCTAAGTCTGTGATGTCCTTCTGTATGGTCAGTATTACAGTATTAATTCTAAAAAGCATGTTTCTTTCTTTAAAGTAGTCTTTATCCTTTCCTGAGTGCTCCTATAATCCTGCTTGCTTTCTGCTCAGAATGGAGTAAACATATCATGATTAATGACAGCACTGTAATAGAAGGTATCAGGAGTATGCCCAAACATGCACCTCTATAAATGACCTGACAGGACTACAGTGGAAACACAAACAAAAACCCTGTTTCTGTAAAGAACTGTTTGAATGTGAAATCTGACCATGGAGTCAAAAGACCTGGTAGAGGGAAAAATCAAGCCTATAAATAAATTCAAAACTACTGCTATGTCATTAGAGAGACACTCCTCAAAGAGTGCATTGGACAATCACTTTTCCTTTGCTACATGTATTACAAACGGGGTAACTGTGTCTAATGTGGCAAAAAAAAAAAAAAAAGGAATAAAAAAAAAATCTTGCAATTACTCCCCATAACCAATACTAAATAGTTTTCACTGGTTACAGGATTTCCTTCCTCCTTTGTCAGTCAGGATACAGAGCTGGAAGAACTCCTGAAGGCAAGAAAAACATACTTAAACAAAAAACCTCCCCGCAGGCTTCCTCCCTTACAGTACTGCAGGTGGCTGCCACCAGCTGAACAGAGCTCACTTTTTCTTGCTTTTTTAAAGTCACTGAAAGAACTGCTCGGTATGTAATTACACAGAACTAAAAATGAACCAGATCTGAAACTTAACCTCCATCTATACTTGCAAATCATCAGCAAACAGTCAATGTGAC
The DNA here is from genome assembly GCA_013396655.1 of Campylorhamphus procurvoides. NCBI lineage: Eukaryota > Metazoa > Chordata > Aves > Passeriformes > Dendrocolaptidae > Campylorhamphus > Campylorhamphus procurvoides. Next base: position 410,045 of record WBMV01005711.1, read on the forward strand.
CTGTGGATGGCTCATCAGCCTTTGCCATAGGATTCTTCAGGGACAAGCTAAGTCCCTCAGGGAACCATATTCAGACCCCTTTATGAGTGGATCTTTAGCTTTAGCTTCTTCTGCACAACTATATAAAACTTTTTAAATTTAACAAAAGTGGTTTCAAAGTTCTGACTGCATCATTTTTTTCCCCAAAAAAATCTGGGAAAGTAACTTTAAAATATTCCAAATTCTAAGCATTATGCACAGTTAATATAGTTAAATGTTCCATTTCTGAACATTTTATGCATCTTGTTGTCCTTATTTGCTAGGTAACCTTTCAGTTTAAAACAAGTAAATGGACAGTTCCTAAAGCCATAAGAGAGGACACTGTGACCAATTCAAGACTGCATTAGGTACAGAGACAGATTTCATTTTTTAAGTATTAAACACCAAGTTAATACATATCAGAATTGGAAGGGGAATTGGCTTCTTCAGTTTATCTAAAATATTATTCTTCTCTATATTAATATCCAAGCTAATAAGTACACTGTCAAGCAGAGAAAAAAACCCAGCACATACACCTTTGTATTAGAAACCCCAAAACCTTCAGTCTCCATGGAATTAAAGATATTAAAAAAACACATACTATTGTCATTAGACTGTCTTGTCTTTTCTTCTAATGCATCATATCTATTGTAACTAATAGCATTAATAACTGTCTTACCAGTCAGTGCGTACTAAGCATTTTGCTTAAGAAATGTCAATAAGAGGACTCCATTCCAAAAAAAAAAAAAGACTTCAGTGTCTAAATAAACCAATGGATGTCATGACCAGGAAGCAGGAAGCAAGACAGGCAGAGAACAAGAAAAATTATCTGCGCACTGTATGCACCAGGGAGGGTGGCAGGGGGAAAGGGATAAATTGGTGGACTTACACAATACATACCATTTTAATGTAGAATTTCCTTCAACATTAAAGCTCCTTTTAATAAAATTTTTTTTCATTTACACTTGTCATTTTATATCCACTCACCACCTCCATCCCAGAATTCTTCTACATTTTAACATGAAGTGTATAGCTTGTTTTCTAACACTGCTGAGTTTTCAGGAGAAAACAAAATACAATAAACACAAAATGAAGCTGCAAGGCATTAAAAGAAGACTTAAAGAAGAACTTTTAATAAAAAACTTTTAATATTGTTCTGCAGCTTAGCTCCTATAGGTTTAGTGAGGCTTAGTTTTCGGGGGTTTTTTTGATGTTTTAGACAGTTTATGTGCTGGGCATGGACATTTGCAGTCAGACTTATCTAAAACTAAGCGGACAGTGAACTGGGAGAAAGAAAAAAATTCCAGCTGTAAAACCAAACAAGCCAAGCATCTCAGGCTTACAAATAAACTTACCTTGCCAAAGTGTAAAAGAGTCCTCCAAGTTTTTAATAAAACCAGTTCCTTCAGTGTTTTATTTTTTCCAGTGTTCAAGACAAATAATAGAACCTTTGCATTTCTAAAGAGTAATAATAAATTCCAATATGAATTTACATACTTTTACATAAACAAAATTGCATGCAGAACAGTTGCATGAGAATATGTTCCTCTTCTGTTTTACTATATACATGCAGAAGTAAAGAAAAAAGGTAATGTGCAATGGGGGTTAATTGTTGTTGCTTTGTTTTAACAATAACAAAAGAAAACCCCAGCAACCCTAAACATTTTTCACTTATGTAAAGCTCCCTTTACATAATTTAGATCCTCTCATGAACAAAGATAAAGCCTTGCAAATTTTGATTAGTAAAAATCTTCTAATAAATCAGTTTTTACTTCAGGGATTTGTAGTTTGCCCTTTTTTCATATATATTTATGATGATTATCTAGACTTTGTCAAGTTTAAATTACACAAAGGTATACAATTGTTTCAGCTAAGATACACTTTATGCATTTAGTAAACAATGCGACAAAGGATTAAAAAAAAAAAGCACCACAAACTTCACACTGTGAGGATATATAAACATTACTCAATATAAAGCAGAAGTCGCTTACCTTCCAAGTCTCATGAATTCCTAAAATAACACTAGATAATAAAACACATGAAGAGATGCTTATGATCTTTAGCGAGGGCTGAATCATCTTGTAGATGCTGTGACTAGCCCCTGTATGCATACTGACATCATCAGCAAAGACCTGAAGGCAGAGGATACTATGGTAACCACGCAATGTGCTGAGAGAGAAGCCTTTAATTGCTTTAACAACTTCCTGAGGCTAATGCTACTAGGTTTCCATTTGCTCAGAAGGAAATGAAGGTTGTCACAGAGGTAATGAGCATGCCACTGTCCAGAAAAAAAACACACTGAAACCTGCATCTATTAATTGTGATATGACTTTTTAAACGACAAGTGTCATAGCCTGAACCCACTACTGACATCTGACATCTCTAAGATCTGTCGGGAATCACAGGTCAAGTAGCAATACTGTCAGGTAGCAATTTTACAAGCATTTCTGTTTCCTCTGTTTGCACACATTGATACCATCACATTGAGATACTATCTTCAAGTCATGGCATAGTTTCAGGTGTAGAGTTCTCCTCTGCACCAGAGGTCAAAGACCGTTCACAACAGAACGTGAAGTCCTAATACTAAGGCTCAGGTGCAATACAATCTGACATGCAGTGAAATGAGCTATTTATCCCAATATCACATCCCCTTCCACTTCAATGACTATCAGACAATATCACCTATGAAGGACAAAGCTCAAGTAAATACTATCAGCAGTGACATGATATGGCTAACAGATTGTTGAATAAGAAGTTTGGGGCTGTTTTCCAGAAAACTGGAATATTATCTTTTCATTTTGCTGACACATAGCTCAGTTGGAGTTTATTTGGTTTTCAAAAAGTAAAGAATACCACATGACTAACAACCCAATCAGAATTACATAGAATCAGGATGGAATTGGGGGCAAGAGGGGCAAAAAGGACATGAGAAACCTGCAAATCACATCAGCTTTTTTAGACGTAACAAATTTGGGGTTCTTAAGGGCATGTGGAGGACAAAATTCCTATTGGTAGATCTGGGTTAAAACTATGATAAGGATATTTTGAAATCAATTTCCCTGCTTTAATGAAAATATTATACAAATTAGAGAACAATGATGCAAATACTCCAGCATTTAACAGTTCTTTTAGATGAGTACTACCTCTCAAAAAAAAAGACAGAAGCAATGATTTTATCTATCAGGTTTGACTTAAAGCTGCAAGTTACAACCTTGAAATTAATGTTATTCTTCTTTTAAAGATCAGATTATTGAGTAATCTTTGAGTTTCTCTTCCAATCTCATCCTGAGATCCATCTACCCACAACAGTTAAATATTAAAAAAAAACCCAAAAAACCCAAAAAAAAACAAAATAAGAAACTCACAACAAAACCAATCCAGAAACCAAACAAACCCAAAACATCAATACGTCAAGTTTTGCATGCATAATGCTATCGTGCTTTCACTAATTTCTATGATACTTAGAAGTCTAAAACCTTCATCACAAAACTCACTCCAAATAAACAGTTCACAGAATGATTCATTACCCAAATTCTTTAACGTCATAGCTGAGACAAGCAGTTCATACTCTCTATCTCTGGGAAAACAACTTGGCACACCACGTTGAGCTGCATGGGCAGCAACCTGACCTCCTAACAAACCACTGCCACCCCAGTATTGAGCACAGAGGGCAGATTAAAATGCATACAGTTCTGTTTAGACTGCAGCCTGCCAAGACAAAAATATCTATTTCTTTCTCCTGTGCAGGAGGCTGGTATCTGCTTCCTACCAATATACAGGGATACCTGGCACACAGTTATTCAGGATTCCCCTGATATTGAGTATCTAGAAGGGCTGCTGTTAACAGGTTGTTCAATCAATGTCACCGTTCAGTTTTAACACCAATCAGACCCTCGTGAAGAAGTTCCACAGGTTGAAAATTCTTATCATGAGATGGTAGATTAAGAACACTACTGGGCCAATCACTCCCACAGTTAGACACCATTCAACATGACAAATCTTGCAGACCAAATTTTACACTTTTTTATTAAGAAAAAAAAATTCAGATGCTTCATACATATAGTGCTTTTAGTAGCAAACTTTCTGCACCCACACCTACTTTCAGAACCACTGATCTAAGGAACAAAGTGTATTGCTCTCCAACTCAGCACCTGTTGCTTCATGCACATAATGCTATGCACACTTCAGGGAAAATAAAAGTTTGAGAACAGAGGTAAAAAGCAGTTGGAGACTTGCCTTTATGACAAAGCCATACCTACAACTCAGTTAAGTCCCTTCTAACTGTGGCAATGAAGAAAGCCATAAAGGGGCTGTTTTGTTGACTCTCTGTTGAGACCAGCATCAGGTCCCTAATGGGCACTCTCAGCACTCACTTCTGTGGATGTGTAAATATGGAGACAAAGAGACGCTGGTGGGGGGGTGGAGGGAAATCACCACAGGAAAAAAAATACCAAACAACAACAACAAAACAAAACAAAAAAACCCCAACAACAAACCATAAAAAGCAGGTCAGCCTGAAGCCAAACAGGCACTAATCCTTTGACTACAAAGTTGAAAATGTAGTGACAAAGGAGGAAAATGAAAACATACACAATCTTAAATTGCTAGATGACATTCAGCTTTTAAATTGGCTTTTATCCAAAACACCTTTTCCATAATCTCCTTTATGTTTTGGGAAGGGGAGGTTCAAACAGTACCTGCATGTCTAGTAAATTACATACACTCCCTGAGAGGATATAATAATAAATAGATCCAATAAACCCATCACCTTGGATGTCTTGATTTAGCAGCTAAGTGACTGTCTCAGCTTTTTCCACCTAGAATTTCATTTCTCTGGGCCAATTCTACAGCTTCATCTCTAGTTAACTCACTGGACTGCTTTAAAAACTATGTAAAAGAAAAGCCCACTACATAGCCCACTCTTAGCACAGCAAGGTAATTTAGTATAAAATGTTGATACTGTCAAGGTTTCTATGTACAATATCCCTTTTGCAATCCCTACAGAAACACAAGCAATTTAGGCTAGATACAAGTATCAAGAAAAGGCAGGGATGGGAGGGAGGATTAAAAATGCCAAATGACATTTTGCATCATTCTTAGAGTCTTCCTTTGAGCTGAATAAAGTGTGGATTCAAGAGGGGGGGAAAAAACCCACAGTAAGCAGTCATGTTATTTTATATATATGACTGTAGACAAGGACAGGCTTAGGATATCAGCATAGGATGGGATTGCAAACAATGGTGCAATTGCATGTAGAATAACAACCTTGACTTCATTTTGGCAGACACGTGTTGCTTTTCTCTTCTGCCTAAACTTTTAGGACTACTACACTAAGACTTCACATTCTTGCAAGAATCTTATTTCTACAGCAATAAAAAGAATAGCTCAAACAATCACAACAGCACCTTCTGAAGTCCCCTTCTTATTGAGACATTTCAAGCTACTTCCTGGCATCTCTTCCACAAATCTCTTCCTCTACTCAAGAGGACTGAGCACCTCAGCTCCGAAGACAGGCTGAGAGAGTTGGAGCTGTTCAGCCTGACGAGAAGGTTCCAGGGAGACTTCATAGCAGACTTTCAGAACCTAAAGGGGTTTTACGAGAAAGCTGAAGTGGAACATTTTAGGATGCGTACTGATAGTACAAGGGGAAATGGCTTCAAACAGAGTAGGATTAGATAGGATATGAGGAAGAAATTCTTTACACTGACAGTGGTGAGGCACTGGAACAGGCTGTCCAGAAAGCTGTGGATGTTCCATCCCTGGAAGTGTTCAAAGGGCTCTGAGCAAGACATTCCTAATGGAAGATGTCTCTGCCCATGGCACTGGAGTTGTAATGAGATGATCTTGAACTCCCTTCCAACCCAAACCATTAAACAATCCTATAAATTTCTGTAAAATCTTCCATCCACACTGAAATCTGGGCATATGCACTTTAAGTCAGTAACTGCCTAACTAGCTTATATAGCAATGAACATTTACCACATGGTTAGAATATTGCTGAAAATAATAATAAAATAATTACATGATTACTATTAGTATGATGGAACATAAGGGATAACAAATACAAAATTGTTAGAAAATGTTTTGAATTAGGAGACTACTGTGTTTTGTTTCATATATGTACATCTCCAAGTAGAGCAGAGAAATTTCCCTAATTTTCTACAGTGATATGTGGCCAAAACAGAATTATGGTTCTTATCACACCCAACATTAGTGGCAAAAAGGAGTGAAAGTACTCTCCTGTAGTAACTCTTTACCCTGTAGCACTGGTTCCTTCACTAGGTCATACCACAGGACAAACACATGTAAATAATACCCAGCTGTATACTATAATGTACATAAACACACCCAAGTAATTCACAGTTGTATATTATAAATATAACATAAATATACATAAACTATATACAGTAAAGTATTTTAATTACTACATGCAGTTCTACTATCAAATCTATGCAAATCTGGCTCTTATTTGGCTCCAGTCCCACTTCAAACATATGGACTGAGTAGTCTGAGAAGGCTTTCAGAGAACAAGCATTAATAGCAGAATGCTAACACAGCTTTCTTTTTTTCAGACACTGTTTATTCATGCAGATATCTTCACAACAAACATGTTTGTAGTGCTGGGGGCGGGGGGGAGACCACAGTGCATGAACTTCTGGAATAACCATCACCATCAATCTCTCCAAGAAAACGCAGTGGGGGGAAAAGCAGCAGCGCAGCTGTGTTCTCAACAGGTGGCTCTGTTTGTCTCAGCTACACAAGCCTTTTCCCCTTGAAGGCCTGAAACATATCCTATTTTTCTAAGTTTATGCATCCCTTTAATTAGCATTCTTGACAGAACACCTTCTGCCTGGGCAACAATCCCCATAAACCTCTGGGATTAACCACAAAAATGAACACCAGAACTTTACTACCTTTTCTAAAATAGCTACAAGTGTAATGTACCTAGGCACTGTGACTAGGTATTGATATATTCACATTTTGAAAATTATAAGAAGAAAGATGCTCAGTAAGTCTTCCCTATCAGTTCAAGCACAGCTCTGAAGATTAAAGTCTACATATAACACCGAACCCCAATACCCACACACAATTAACTCTTGTAACGTGGATCCTTGAAACACACAAGCAGGGGTTTTTGTTGAAAACAGAAAACCTCATAACTCTGATACATTTCTTTAAAAGGAACCTTAATTAACATAAGATGCCCTTTGAAGTCCAAATATAAGATGCCCCCTTATATTTCCAAGGGTAGAACAGCACACATCACCATTTGAGTGTGAAAAATGAGGCACTTGCCAAGATTTCACTCGCTACTGTTCAAACCTCGTTTCATTTTATATTCCTGTATTTCAAGCAAGAATTCCAAATTAAATCCCGAGTTTACATCACCTAAAAATTTTAATTGTGGCCTGTCCAAATGCTTGTCAGAGAGACAATGAAAAAGAAATACACATTAACCTGCTTCCATCCCCGTAACTTTATATATGTGCACACTCAATGACCAAATGCCCTTCTGAAGCTCTGTCAATGAAATGGTAACAGAGCTTTTCATAAAATTCTGACATGAAAATCTCCTCCTTCACCCTACAATGGGGTTATTCCTCAGTCACTGACTGCCACCAATTCCTTATTGTTTGGCTAGCACGAGAGTTGACTAAATAGAAGTGTGCTAAAGGTCAGCTACATGCTTCAGAGAACAAATACTCATTCTTCAAAATTCCTCATTCCACCCCATTGTCCTACAGTAACATTTCCATTTCAAGGAGCATACTCAGTTTACACTGCCTTCATATCTCAAAGAGGTCTCAGTGGCATGTCCATATCTAATTATTTCTTGAGTCAGAAATTTATCTCAAGAAGGGCCTTTCCACATTCACCACAGTTTCAGATGCCTTTGGCTTTTGTTATAGCAAAATGAGTTATAAAAATACCTCAGCCTGCTTATGGCACAAGAGTAAATCACTTCCATTGATGTTCCCAGTCTCACACTCTACTGCTAAAAGACAAAGTTTGGGATAGTGGCTTTTTATGTGTGTTACTTTTCCAGACAAAAAACTCCTAACTGAATAGAAAAATGAGGAAATTTGACATGTGGCTACAATCTCCCCTGTAACCACAAAATGCCTGACAGAGGGGCATGCAAAAAGGATTAGAATACATGACTCAGTTTTCATTCTGAAGTGATTTATGGTTTCACAGCGCTCTACAACTAGCACATCTCCGCAATGGGTATTTTACAGATGGAGTATACTATTTCTATATCTTCCAGTATCTCCTCTCTAGGCTTTGCATAGAAATATAAAAGGTCAATTTAGATCAAGGAATCATTAATATTTAATTAGAACAAGGGAATGCCTTGCAGAACATCTGGTAGGTGAGCTGAGCAGGGCAAGCCCAGTTCACTGCGTTAGCTCAGCTGAGACAGATTTCACAGTGAAATGAGCAACTTACACTCCTGGTTGTTTTTCAATTCTTGCCCTTTCAAATACAGATTACGGTGGAAGGTTTCTTTTTATTTTAAGATGACTCAAAACAGCCAAATTTATTAGAAGACAACAGACATGCTTGATTTGGTCAATTAAAACAGAGGATTTGTACCATGGATAATGAAATGAAAGTTATGGTGATGATCCCTGCAAAACAATCAAAAACAATAGAGCTGTAATGTTTTCTCAAATAAGGTTTCATATATACAAAAGAAAAGCCCAGATATAAAAAATAAAATAGACCCCATTGTCACTGCATCATGTTTTTATTACTGATTTATTTCTTTATCCTATGCATAATAAACCTAAGTAGGTATAAAGAATGGACATTGATAATTCTTTGCCATAGTACAAAACATGTAGAAAATTGCTTTTAATGAGGATGTGTTGTTCAAATGGAACTTACTTTGGCAGTGTGCAGAAAACAAAAAGTAAACAAATGCAGAGAAAATATTTTCTCTATGGTATTTTGGAAAGACAGAGCATGCTAAGAGAAGCAGGACTTCAACTGACCTTCAAACAAATCACCTTCATCCTTATCTGCATGTAAATCTATTAGAAGATTCCACTAATGGATTAGGTGCCCTTTAAATACAACAATGCATGCAGTTATAATCATTGGCTTCAATATAAGAATTCCCTTAAGAGTATATTCTTTGTTGGTGTATCAACAGTAGACTGACACAGAAAAGACTGCTTCAAGGAAGACATCTGAGTGCAGCTGTACTCTCTCACATACTAAACAAAAACTAACCCACAGCACCATATGAAACTGTTAACAGCAGCAATAAGCACTATTGAAATAAATTAATCCCACTGAATTAACTGCATAAAAGGGACAAAAGACTTTATGTCCATGTAGAGTCAAACAACAAACCTTGCCTGAAACAAACTCTTGGTCTCCTTATATGCTAGAAAATTAGAGGAAATGCCATACTAAATGTCACTACATTGTCAAATCCCAGGCAAAGGCATCAGGGGAAGTCTAGAGTGAGGAAGACAAACCCTTGATCACATCAGGGAACACTTAAGCCAACTGGATATATTTAAGTCCATGCATCCCAATAAGATACACCCATGAACGCTGAAGCTGGCTGATGTTACTGCAAGGCCATGCTCCAAAATCTCTGATGGATCATAGCCACTGGAATTAGTGCTCAGTGACTGAAGGAATCATCTGTGACAGTGACCAGGTGCCTGGTGAGGTTGTGGAGACTCCAACATTGGAGATTTTCAAAATTCATCTAGAACCGGTTCTCAGCAACCTGCTTTAGTCGGTCCTGCTTGAGCAGGCTGGCTGTACAGAGTGAGGTCCCTATCAACCTTGACTGCTCCGTGATTCTGTCAAGAAAACTGGCAGTTATTTTACCCGCCTCTTGGTATTTTCAGCTGGAAAACATCAAACCATTTAATTAGTTGTATGTAACTCCTCCTGTAGGACTATACACACAAAACAAATGTCCCCCCAGTTGTCTGTATTGTCCTAAACAGCAAGTTTTGATTTTCACTGATAGGTTTATTTGGTTTACCCACTCAGGTGCTAGCAGTGGGGTGCTGCCTACAGGGGCTGCCCTGTGCCAAAAGCATCTGGTTCCACATGACCCACAGCAGTGCAACACTGAGACCCTCAGCCAGGATCATGGCATCTCTGGAAAACAGTGTTTAAGAGAGAAGATGTTGCACAGCAGAGTGTGCAAACAAGGAGTAAGGGATAGCCTTGCAGACACCAAGGACAGTGAAGGAGCAGGGGAGATGCTCCAGTGCCTGGAGCAGATTGCCCTGCAGACCCTGAAGTGCCCCACATCGAAGCAGATATCCACCTTGCAACCTGTGCAAGATCCCATGGCAAAGCAGCTGGAGATGCCCTGAAGGAAGCTACTGTATTTTCAATTGGCAGTAAATCAAATTAAGCTTCCTGAAGTCAAGTTTTGTTGCTCATGGTGGCAACTGACATGTGATCTCCCCGTCTTCACCTTGACCCATGAGCTGTTCTAATTCAATTTTCTACCATCACCCTGTTGAGGGGGGAGAGTGAGAGAGAAGGTAGGTGGGGATCTGGCAAGGCCAGCCAAGGCCAACCCATATCATGTCCTACAAATATCTTAAAATAAATAGGCCATACTCACAGTAAGTCATTCACACAATGGTTCAGACTTCGATGTCACTGCAGTAGTAATGCAGCTGCGAAACAAGACAAGCCACTTTTAGATGTAACTATGACAATCTAGCCTCAAGTAACATTTCCACTTGCAGTGCAGAACATGATCAGCAAGTAATAATTATTGCCCTTGACAACTACTACCATTAAGAAACAACCACAAACAACTAATATCCACAACCTCAAATAAAACTACAATAACCAGGCATTATAATGCTTGACAAAGATCTTACCTCAAAAAAGGCCTTGTCTAAGTGTCATCTCATTACTCCTAACTGAATATTTGCTATTATGCCTAAAAAGAGGTTATATATTCAAATATATATACACACATACAGTGTAACTCAAAACCTTTTTCCAAGCAAACTCCTGTGGGTTGTATGTAGGTCAAGTTGTCTTGAAAGGGATGAAAAGATGAAATAAAACACAGATGGAGACCTTCATGCTTTGAACATCATCCAAAGAAAAGATTTACTGCTCAACAAAAAACACAATAACTACAGGAAGACTGAGCCCTGTTGTGTGCATACACTGACCAACAAAATAAATATCACATACTATTAGAAAAAAATTCCATTCTTTGGAAATATTTGCTCCTGAAAGCATAAAATAACACAAATTCAAAAGCTGAAGTCAAGTTTTCAACAGTGCCCTTCTGAATTTCCATAAAGTGGTAACCTCATATTGATTTCCTCAACTCAGTTCTCAAGGAAAAAAGTACTCAGTACTAAGAGAAATACTACATGACAGAAGTAAGTCAAGAAACAAACTAGCAAAACCAAAAGCTAGGAATACAAAACAATGAAAACTACAGAAAACCAGACCAATTTAGAAAAGCCAGTAGCAGGTAAACAACTATTTTGAATTACTATTTTCAATACATAGCTAAGGAAGCTGAGTTACTTTTAAAATCTCCAAAAATGAAAGGGGTAAAAAAAAAATAACATGAGGTTATATATCCAGTTACCTGAAATAAAAGCAAGGAAATTGTCTTCCCCATAATTTCCCCCCCTCCCTCAGCTTCATTGCTTCATTCTTCTGTAACAAGAGCAGAAATGGGCAAATTTCAAGTTGGAGACTGCTGGACTAGAGCAAGGGGGAGAGAAATTAAAGTAAACAACTCTGAGAAAAGATGGTCTACATTGAAAGTCAACTGGTTTAAGAAATAAAAAAATTGATACTGGCTAAACAGACAGAACAAAACAGAGCAAAAATCAGCCTGAGTAAGAGCTGACAGGGAGCAGGGAGATCTAGAGCCATGGAGAAAACAACAACAAAGGTGGCTTTAATCTGTGGCTACTCCTTTTTCTGGAACACATATTTGTCCATCAAATTCATCAATAAACCTTAGTAACTACAGATCATATCATATATCTGAATCTACCAACATATCAAGAAACATGAACCCTGAGAAACTTTCACACTGTATTTCACAGTGAATTCTGCACAAAGCACTTACATATAACAAGATCATAAGTTACAGGCTATTTTGTAAATGTTTTTTGTACAAATATGTCCACTAAATTGATAACCAGAGCAGAATCTCAATAAAAGAGGTCAAATAGAGTAACTAAATAATGACAACACTATTTATAGCAGCAAAAACCTGCAAATTGCCTGAAGAAGACAGGAAACTGCACCTATGCAAATAGATATCGCTGGACTTCAGATTAATTAAATAAGCAATCCTTTCTGTTTGGAAGTTATTTTCAGAAAACACTTCAGCTTCATATTAGGAAAGTCCCACATGTGTAATATTTTATACAACTGTCTTCGATGTTTTGACATTGCTTCTGTATTCATATGAAAAAAAATACTTAGTTTTCAGCTTCTGAAGCTTCTTTTTTGGCCATTTTGTTTTGTTGTTGTTAAAGCTTGTTTTCCAATGTGAATTCATCCTGAAACCTTCTTGACACCACCTCAGTTCTTCTACTGCTTACTGTCATATGGGATCCTGACAAAAGCAAAGTTGTTAGGCTACGAAGCTCTAGCTGCTGGGTCTCCCAAAGCCAGTAAAATCAAGGGAATATGCTTGGTCAAGGCCAACTGCTCTTGATTCATATTGTTAGGCTCTAACAGGAGATCCTACAGAACACTGATAACCTCACCTACAGCTACTTTCCTCATGCAAAACCACCTCACTGTGGAGGCGTGATGTGGCAGCTGTAAAAACCTCAGTGCACATTTCCCGAGATGTCTAAGCAACAGTGTTGACTTGAGAGCACTTTATTAATATTGCTACATTATGCTCAAGCTTTATTTCACTTTATCTAAGAGCTCTAACACCAGTATTGCTGTTCTTACACTGGTAATGTATTTTTTCCAAGTTCCATTTTATGCAATTCAAGTAATAGACATGGTAATAAAGGAAGTACTCACAATGAAAATTGACTTCCCTAAAGAGACAAGAGATATTCTAGGCCTGTTAGATCCATTTCCTCCTACCTAGTCACAGTTCTGAATCTAAAGCAAGAGCATTTGAAAAAGAAATTAAACAGGGGAGTGTGAGTGGGACAGGACATGTGACAACAACAACAAAACTAGTGATAGAAACTCCTCTGAAATAAGGAAAAAGTATCAAACAAAAACCTAAATATTTGTGTATAGTATGAAGGCTTAACTATTGTAGTAAAACATGTTTTAAACAGCTCTTAAGAGATTTGAGTGACACAGTTCTCATGGGACATGCTTCATTTAAAGCCCTGATGCTCACTTAAATACCGTGTTAACTTAAAGAAAATTCACATAATCTTGATGACACACTGGCTCATAACTTGCCACCAGACCTCTCAACTATGGTGCACTGTAAATCTACAGTAATAAGCTCATCTGGAAGTGCTGTACAGCTCACATGTTTTATATTGACAGCAGTACAAAGAAACCCTCTTTTAAAGTATGAAGTTATAACCAGTAAAGCCAAAGATTAGTTATATAGGAATATTTATTTATACTGAGACTCTTAGGGGGAGTAACAAAAAAGTCGATGTCTCAGTCTTCTTCCTGAAGCTCAAGGTTGCAAAACAAGTGTTAGACTTTCAAACCTCAGTTTGGAATTCCTTCCAAAAAGCTTGGAGCCAATGCCTTAGTGTTGGTAAAGATGATTAACAAAGGACACAAAAGATGTGCATATCCTGATGTTATCTGCCTTAGCCAGGCTTTTGTTCTGATCTCTCCCCAGCCTGGGAGGGAAGACAGGGCTCGAGTGGGGAAGGTGTTGGTGTTTTCTGGCTTTTCTGCGCAGGCCAGGGAGCTCAGCTCTCGGCGGAGTAGGAGGAGAGGAGACACACAGGCTCCGATCCCGGCATCACTGGATACTGGATTGTGTTCCTTTTTTCACCTTCTCCAACTTGACTGTTTTTATCCGTGAGTGATCATAAACACCACAAAGATTACCATGAGGAAAAGAGGCGGGAGAAAGCTCTGGTTTTCCTGCCCCTGCGGAGACAGGATTGTTGCTGCTTTGCTTTCCCATTTCTCACTGGAACCAACCTGGGAACCGCCTGCCATCTCACCTGAGGGAGAGCCCAGCCGGCCGGGCGCAACGTCACCACCTGCTGACTGTAAATATAACTGCAACCCCTAAGAGAGAGCGAGCGGCCAGCGGCGGAGGTGCCACNGGAGAGGGATTATTTCTTGGCCAACATAGATATCTTAGTTCTCCCTCGAACTAAGACAACAAGATAAAACATTCACATAATGAATCCACTGAGAATACCAGAGAGTTTTCTACTACTTTATTATGTAAAAAGTGAAAAAACTGGTGCTAGAAGCTAGTTATTTAACTCACAAGCAGCAAGAACGGGTTAAGGACAAACCTCAGTAAAAGCCAGAGTACAGCCTTGGGAAGACCAAAGAAGCAAACATTTCCACAGATCAAAGACCCTCCCCCATGTTCAAGCAGTGGTCTGAGACTAAGCACAGACACTTGAGAGAAGCTATGTCAGTTCAAAGCAAGTTTTCTAAAACAGATTGCTCCATGCTTACAAGCAATTTCTGATCCAGCAGCTACTGCAAGAAAGTCACGACTAATCAACTGAACAGACAACTTCTTTCTACATTAGCTAACTACGAAATACCTTTTCCAGCAGGCAAAAGGATGGTAAAGAAACAGCAATATCGAGTAATTACTACAATGCACACACAAGAGTTACAAGGTTATCACAATAGTAGAAGTATATCCAACAAGTTCATATGACTTTTGTAAGTGGCCACAAAAAATTCTTTAACACACTGCTAGCTTTGATACCTACCAAAAAAACAAAGTATGCAACTTTGTTTCCAGTCTCATTAGATTCAAAACACAGCTAAGGCAAGTGAAGGACTGAATTGATCATCAATCACCACACACACTCAATTACCACTCACATGTATCATGACAGCAATAAAAGTACACAAATCGATCTAGTAATACAGACAATGTAGTATTGAATTATCTATCTGTATCATACTCACACATCCTTAGGAATAAAAGGCCAAGTATCACATGGCACTGAAAGTACTGTTAGAAGATCAACCTCCAAATCGGAGATGTCTTTTGAAGACCATATAAAAACAGTAATGGATATCTCAAGGCAGGCATGAATACTATTTTTCTTTGCCACAAGAAAAAAAGAAGAAGGAAGTACTTTTTACTTTGTTCAATTCAATTCCTTCTCAAGATGAAGCAGATCACATCAGATAAAAGCAGTTAAAAGGAAGCAATGTGCACTTGACACCCCATGGGAGGAAAAAAGCCTAAGTATCAAACTTTGCAGTTCAGGCCACTGCTGCAAGACAATCTGCCAGTGCACCCCACTCCATTCTGTGCTGCATACCAGTGGGTATCATGAAAGAGATATTCCTCCTGCCTCTCAGAGGAAGATATATTGTGCACACACAGTAGACAAATTCTCCGCAACATAAAACAGCTACACAAAAGGAAGAGCTTTTAGTTTTATTAAACACTTTTAGAAAAAGCTTTCAAGACAAGACTTTACTATCACTGTGGGTAAAGTGGTTGCTGTTTCTGTTAATTTGGAGCCTCCATCAAAATGGGTTTTATTCAAACAGCACAGGCTACACAGGGATCACCCAGATCATTACAACTATTACTACAAAACAGAGGCTGGGGTCATTCAGAAAGGCAGTTCCCCACTTCAGCAGCCCCATCTGGACAATGAAAATGCCTGACAGCTCCCAGAGACAGCTGACTACTGCCTCCTCAGCAAGGCTGTCTCTCAGAGATGTAGGGCCCCACTGCTGTCACTCTGGTCCAGCAAGCTGTATCCGAAGCCGTGCTATTCCCTAGAGGATCCAGCAAAGGTTTTCATTGGCATTCCAGCTATTAATGAACCACAGCAGCAATCCACACACTCATGCTAGATTCAGCAATACACCCTCACAATATGGCCCCAGAGGTATCTACAGAAACCCACAATTTGCCATGGGCTGACAGCTCAGTATTTGGAAGACTTCAATACTTCTCCATCCAGGAAATCACTCAGCTACGTGCATGATGTTATCTGCACCACTGATCCCATTGAACAAGAAGGTGAAGAAGGACTGAGTAATGCCACCAAGGCAATGCAAAATTATGGTTGGAAAATGAACCCCAAGAAAACTCAGAGAACTGCCAGAGAAGTATAATTTGGAAGGATAATCTGGTAGGGACAAAGCCCAAATCAGCTAAACAAATCATACTTTATATTGCAGAAATGCAAAGTAGAAACACAGAAAATTATTGGTCTTTGAGGGTTTCAAAGGCAATTCATACCATCTTTGGCCCAGATATGAAGATCATTATATCCTTTAATAATAAAAATAATTAAAGAAAAAAAAGTGTCAGGTCTTTCCAGAGAATAGAGTTGCCTTTGAATAAGCCAGTAAGTATTTCAAGCTTGAAGCCCCGGTATTGGAGGGCCAAGTGGCTTATTGGAGTCTCTAGCAACATGAGGATGGGTGGCACATACTGTTGAGCTTTTGGTCTCAGAGTTTGCCCCCACCACCACAGAAATACAACAGCTTTGGGCTGCCCTCGCTCAAACAGAAAGGATCACCCAGGAGGCCAAGGTTAAATGACTGCACAGCTCCCAGTTTGACAGCAGGTACCATGAAATGGGTCCTATCAGTAAACCAGGAAGGCACAACAGACCAGCATCTTCAAGTGGAAATGGTACATTTCTACGCTTACACCTCACAGATATTACACTGGGCCACTTCCAAAGGGCCAGAGTTTGCAATAAATACTAGTAATGACAGATATATGTACAACCACCTGACTGCATTGGCTACTTGTGCCAACCAGAAGGTCACTATGAAAGGCCTTCGTTTTTGAAGTCAATCTCAGGTACTCCCACTTGCATTAAATCAAATAATGGGTGTCATTTCAGGAGAAGCAGTCCAGTTGTGGGCTTGTGAAAACCAGGTAACATGAGTTTATAATACACAGCCATCAACCTTGTGGAGCCAGTTTAGTGGAGCATACTAATGGCCTTATCAAAAAACAATTGTGAATTCTTCTACCCACCTGCCCTTTGGTGGAATTGGCCAACAGCGTTGGCATGAGCACTAGTAAATCTGAATAGTAGGGTGTGATTCCAAGGTAACTGCTCTTACAGTCTGTTGTTAGGCAACATGCATATCACCACCATGCACCAGGTTCCTGTCTGAAACTGAAGAGAGGTCTGTATTCTGGTACTGGAAGGACAACCTTGTTTACAGTGATCTCTGCCAAGATATTGGCCCAGGTGCTGAAAACTACATTCTTGATTTCAGGACACTTAGCCAATACTACTTAATACGTCCTGCAACATGTATTTTATAAAAGGTTATGTTTTCCATCCGTTCAGCAGAAAGAGGACAAGGGTAGTCTCACAGGAACACTAACCTGCAGTGACCCGCAGGTGACAGCGATACTCAAAGTCACACCTGCTCCAGGCACTTTTGGGCACAACGATGTCTGATGGGACCTAAAGGGCCAATTTTTAGTGCTGGTCAACATCCAAGCATGACAGGAAAGGGAGCCTTGAAAATGGATGCATGGGAGAAGATCTCCATGTTTTAATGACTCTGGCAGAATTTGCTTTATCTGGCCCTTGCTATGTACTGCTGACATCTTACAGAGAGAATACAGATTGCTCTCATCAATGAGTCCCTATCTTTCTTTCATACAAACTACAAAGTTAAAACATCTTTGGCATGACAGAGTTATTAACATCCATTTAAATCCAAAAAAGAAAGACCAGAATAACTCCCTGCCACTACTGAGTGTGAAATTTTTGACCTATGGAAAATATGAAAGATAATTGTCCTGCCTGAGTAAATTATAAGGGTGATTTCTTATGGGAATTACATGGTAACTTCATATAAATCACTACAGCTTATTTTATTTTATTAAATAATAACTTAAGCTCACTTTAGATTTTGAGATCCCATCCTAAAGAAACATTTTCAGGCCTGCAAAGCTGTCAAAACCTAAAGCCATTTCTAGAGTTGGACCCTTACCACATAGCAGTAGGTGGACTCAGAACCTACAGATAAGGTTTTTCCTGCCCTGTGAATCTCCAGAAGAGCCATTTAACACACCAGTTTTGAGAATTGTTATTTTAACTAAATAGAATTAATCACCCAACATATGCATTTTACACAGTCTCTCATAACATTCTCACAGATAAACTGGTGAAACATGGTCCAGAAAAACAGGTAGCGGGCCTGGCTGACCTGCCAGGCTGGATGGCACAACATCCAGCTGGAGGCCAGACACTAGAGGTGTACCCCAGGAGTCAATACTGGCTCCAGTCCTGTTCAACACCTTCATAAACGATCTGGATGACAGAGCAGAGTCCACTCTCAGCAAGTTTGCAGATGACACCAAAGCAGGAGTGTCCAACACAGCAGAGGGTTATGCTGCAATCCAGAGGGACCTCAACAGGTTGGAAAAAGGGATCAACATGATCCTCAGAGAGTTCAACCAAGGGAAGCACAAAGTTCTGCATCAGGAAGGGACAGCCCCATGCACTAGTATGGTGTGGGGGCCAACCATATGGAAAGTAGATTTGCAGAAACTGCCTGAGTGAACAAGGTAAACAGGATCCAGCAATAAGCCCTCGTGGCAAATACAGACAGCATCCTGGGTTGGCTGAGGAACAGCATCACCAGCAAGGTGAGAAAGGTGACCCCTCCGCTTCCAGTCAGTACTGATGAGGCTACACCTGGAGTGTGTGTCCAACACAGGGAGACACGGACATACCAGTGCAAGACCAGATATAGGTTGCAAAGGTAACTGGGGGACTACAGCATCCGCCATATGAGGGACTGTTTATAGCTGGAAGAGAAGGCTCCTGGGGGTGGAGTAAAACCTTACCAATACGTACAAATAAAAGACTGATCAAACATGGGCTGAAAGTGTGCCAGACTTTTCTCAGTAGTACCCACTGACTAGAAAGGAGTTAACCTCAGAATCAGAAGTTCTACCTGCACAAAAGAATACATTTGATTATTGTAGGAGTGGTCAAATATGGAAAAAAGGCTGCCCAGAGAAGTTGTGGAGTCTCCATCCATGGAGATAACTCAAAACCTGACTGAACACAGTCCTGCACAACCTGATATAGCTGACCCTATTTTAACTGGGGGGTGGGGTTATCTCTAAAGGCTCCTTCCCACCTCCACCATCCTGTGATCCTATGTTCCTCTCACAAGGAGAAAGCTGAGCAAGTCAAAGAAAAAAAGAAAAAAAATTATTAGCAAGCACATTTTTTTCTGTCAAAAATAAAACTAGAAATCACCACTTAATTAACATTCACATAACTGTCATATGTCATAAAAGCTACATTATATAGGAACACCTTTTATAAGAATAGCTACGTTCTCTCAAATTAGGTACAACAGAAAAATCTTCAGAAAGGTTTTCTCAAAGGACTATTTTAAATTAATGTACTCAAAATTGTGACCAAAATACATTAATACTTTTGAACACAAACACCAGTAAACAAGCACAAAGCAAAAAGTATTTCAAGCCAGGATAAAAAGGATACATTAAAATCCACCATAAAACCTTAATCTCATCCATAATGAGATTGGGATTCTTAGTACCATAAAATCCAGCTCCTTAATTTGAGGTCAGGGTACAACACACTTGCAAGAGGAATGTAAACCAATCGAATTTAACCAATCTGAATATAAATAATCCACAGAAAACCAAAGAATATAGGACAGAAGTCTGCAACAGAGCAGAGATTTTAAATGATTGCTAGCTTTTTTTTATTCCTTTTCCTTTTTAAATGGACTGCTGAAAGCAGGCAAGGCTGACTTGATCAGTTTTCCAGTTCCTTTTCTTCACTCCTGCTTCAGGGCACATGAAGAAAGTTCAGGGAGAACTCCATTAAAGGAAGGTGACTTGTAAAGCAAAGTAATCGCTGCCACTCCGGAACAATCCCAAAGTAGTAAGCGCTGTTGTTGTTATTCATAAAACACTGGACTACAACCACCTTCCATACCTGAACAGATGTAAAGGTGCAGTTTCACACAGAGTTAACTCAGCTGGGAAAGGGTACAGGGAGGAATCATAGATAACAGATGCGCATCTGCTTGTAAAAGAGAAGGCTGGGGGCTTCCTGAAAGGATGAGGACGAAGAAGGTGAGCACAACTGTGTACCAATTATATTGGATTATGAATGCACATTATTGAACCTCACAGAAAAAAAGCACTTGTCTGTTCAAGATAATTACTAATGTAATCCTTTAAAACCCTGTTAAAGGCATCAGAAGTAATAAATTTACTGCAATACAGATTAGTTGTATGACCCATTCCTCTCTTTTCTGTCTCCTTCCCTCATCTACCTCACTTCATGTTAGCCTGATCTTCAACTTTACAGTCTTTCATTTCAGGTTTTTTAGTCAATAGCTCATACCCTTCTACCAATTACGCTTTCCCTCCCTTGATCCAGACCTTTGTCACAGAATTTCTCCCTCTCCTGGTTGCACATCTCTCCCAGGCCATGGTCCCAACAGCATCTGCAGACACCACATTTCTCTGCACACTGGCTTCCCTCAGCAGACTGACTCTCAACACCACTGCTCCTCTCCACACTGGGTCACCTATTTCTCCTTGTGATCTCTTCTAATCTCAGTCTGCAGTCCTCTTATTCTCTTCACAGCAAAGCAACACCTCAACCTTGATAGGGAAGCCCTCACCACTAATATTTAATAACTTATCAATGATATAAGCTATAGACCTGAGAAACTTTTTGTGAGAATTATTAGCCTTCTAAGTGTACCACGCTGATCATCATTCTGTAGTTTAGGAATTTACCTTGGACCTACTGCTACTGAACATCTGCATACTGATAAATTAATTCATTTTAGTTTCACTGGAGGTGTTTCAATAAAACTGAATCAAAAAGAAATGGAATAGATTCTGAAGTAAAGAATAATGAGAAACAGAGAGAAATTAAAAACAGAGCGGCAGAATAAATGGAATATGAATTTACTTACACTGTCTTGGAAAACTATACCATCTTTGATGAACCAGAAGAGCATTTCCCTAGACAAACAGAATACAGTAAAGCTCTTCGAGGGTGGGGGGAATTCAGTATTTTTTCATCCATACTACAACATGAGAGATTATTAAATGTGAGGAAACTGGATTAGAAGATGTGGTAAAACCAATAAAACTGAGTATGAATGGTTAAGCAAACTGCAAATAGCACTGAAACAGGAGTTACTGATAATTTCATTAACTAAGAGTGTTTCATAAATATATTCTCAGTATTTGCATATCTGAACTTCCCTTGATGCGGCTTCATTTCCCTTCCTCATGTCCTGCTGCTGAGAGACATCAGCACCATCCTCTCTACTGCCTCCCTTAAGGAAGCTGTAGTCTGCAATGGGGTCACACTCAGCCTTCTGTGTGAACCCAACAAGCTCTTAATTTTCCCAAAACCTAATGAAAAAAAAACAACTTGGACTGTTCAGCCCAACAACACAAGTCTAAAAGTAAACATGATCCTTCTCTTTAAATAACAGAGGTATATACAGGGAAAGAACTAAGAACTAAGCTACTGAATAATACTAAACAAGAAAAAATGAGTATACGAAGGCTGTGAATAATGTAGACTGGAAACTAGACTGATGTTTTCAAAACAAGCCAGAAAGGTTATGCTGTGGATCACAATTTTTAAGATGAGTAATTCTTGTATTGTATGGATCGAAGCACATAATTTAGAGGCCTACAATAGAAAGTAAATGTACAGTAAATAAAAATTTAAAAAAATGTATATGTGAGTGGAAGGGATAAAAGCAGAACAAATCTTCTATAGTTTTATAGTGGTTCCCTAGTTAATCTAGTCCCGCGATTAAAAAAAATTCAATAACTAAAAAAAAAAAACCAAACAAAAAAAAGGTTTCACAAACCTTAAGTTCAGTGTAAACATTTCCTCATAATCCCTTTTTGTTCTCAAGTATGAAAGACTAATAATCCCTTTTTTGTTCAAATGTGAAGACCTGAGGCATACACTAACACAGGAGATTCTGAAAACAAGGCCACTTAAAACATCCAACGTGAGAGTCAGAAGCAAACTTTTTTTTCTTATATTTATTTAAGCCTCAATTAACCCTACACACTGGAGACTATGACAGAGAGATGATTATACAACAGACGATAAACTTTTGAGGTACCCTTCTTTTGCAGAGATTTATGTAGTAAATATTGTATTACTACACTAGGACCATGGATGTACAACAGCATGGATTAAAACACTAGAACAGTACTAAGGAGATCAAGTGGAGTCATAAAATCCAAGCATGAATATTGGTAACAGAATGGAGCTGGCAGGCAGTGGTTGAGTATGAGACCATATCACATACACAGATCTGCAAACATTATATGACTTGGTATCACCTTCAGCACTCTTTGTCAAAAGGGAAGATAAATGCAGCAAAGAACACAAACCATCATTACCAGACCAGAACAGCCCAAAGGACATTGTGAGGCTTGGTAGCCCACATCCCTTTCTCCCCTTGTCACTGCAAGTAATTATATTGATTACGAGATCCCCATCTGTCCTGGTCCTCTTAAATGTAGGACTGCAGAAGGGTCAGTATGAAAGGACAAGAGAAATCTATGAGGTTACAAGTTGATGAAAATTATGTTGTTCAAAGCAGAAGTAATGTTTCTGTCTATCCAGCAATCCACTGTGAGCTGCTGTACTTTAAAACTCTTCTGTTTCATCTGGTTACACATCCTATTTGGCTGTTGCAGAGCCTTGGTATCTTAAACCAGAGCATTTGCCAAGTGACACCTGTTGCACAAAACTTAGGAACTTCATCCCTGAAGAAGGAACAGCCTAGGCTATCATTTATTGCCTTTCAGTTTCAGAAAAACACACCTTTTTAACATAAAATGGTGGGTTCCACTGACTATTTTTGTTAATAAAATACATTCATGGGTGGAGGGAAAGCAAGAAAATCCCTTACCGTAAAAAGCATGGTAAGTGCTCACAGGCCTTGGAGTGCTCTTCCAACAGAGCTCTTCCAACTAATGACTGTAAGTGTCTTCCTTGAAAACACATTGCCTGACCTCTGCCTATTAAATCAGAAAAGCTTGCTTTCTTTTGGCATCTCTTCACATAAAATCTACATGTATCCTTTTAGAGGCTACTATTAAATTCCATTCACATTCTCACATAATGATGAAGGAGTTTCTATGGAACTTATGTTTCTCAGCAATAATAAACTCAAACACTTTAGAGGTATACCCAAAAAATAGCAAGTTTCAACAAACAGCATTAACCACGAATTTTGCTACCCATTCACACTACACTGCATTTGTCACTACTTGTTCTTTGCTCACATAGTCTCAAGTTATACCTTAAAGTCTTACTTGATTTTACTTTATGCTTCCAGAATTTTACCATAATCTTAACATAAAAAGCACTTAACAATTTCATTCCCACATACTTTTAATAACATATCCACAAAATCTCATTGAATCATTTTTTTGGACACAAATTATAAAGTAATCTATAAAAATTGAGATATATTGAACCAAAATATTTTTCAAGGAAAACTTTTACATCTTTCTGCAGGAACATGTTGAATCATTATTTCAAAATGCTTTTAGTTGATTCAACATTCCTGAGCAGTATATAAATAATACCCTGTCCTTCTTACCTTGGCCAATTGGAAGAAAATGAAGTTGAGTACAGGTAAGATTGACAGGACATTAAAAAGAGTCCTTCACCTACCACAGAGAAACGAAAGGGGTTATTCATTACAGAGTATGCTGCAAATTCTCCCTGTCTTTCAGCGACCCTCTGCATTTCAATTTTACATGTTCTACTGTCTCATAAAAGAGGAAAAAAAAAACAAAAAAGAGGAGAAAAAGAGGGGGGAAAGGTGAAAAAGTGGGGAGAAGAGGCAAAAAAGAGAGGAAAGAGAAAAGAAGAACGAGAAAAAGAGGGAAAAGAAGTTGGAGGAGAGAAAAAAGAGACGGAGAAAAAGAGACAAAAAAAAGGGAGATAAAAAGGACTAAAAAAAGGCAGTATCAAGGAGAGAGGCAACAAAGCTACTGTGCACTATCCTACGAATATTGCATGTTCCAGTGGTCCCACCTCCTTCCAAACTAGTTTTATGAAGTCAGAAAATACTTAGTTGTGCCTTGAAAAAAAACCACACTGGATTTGACTGATCCAAAGACAGATCATATAGCAAGATGAAAACAGAACTAGGGGCACTAATTAGAGAATGTCCAATGTTTCTTCCTGCCACTTTAGACTGAGCTACCATGCCTTAAGTAAAGATCTTTTTAAAAATTATTCGCAATTCTTTGACTATACACACTGTCATTCTAAACCACACTGGTAAACCATTCCGGCAACAGTTTGCTCAGGTCAGCTAGCACCATATATTTCTGTCAAGACACAAGACAATTAACATGGTACAGCCAACAGGTACCATACAGAATTTGGCAGACTTGGTATAACCTACTCCATTAAGTATTTAATCTTAATTTTTATAAATTAAAGTATAAACCAGCTTGGTTGGCTTCACCTGTGGTACTTTTCAAATCTTTGTTTGTAGCTGTAATTTTGAATATTACTATTAAAAGCATCCCAGGAGATTTATTCATCTCCAATATCACAAGTTATAGTCAGACCAAATTAAGCACTAAACGGAAAGCTGGCATGTTATAAAATTCCTTTTAACTAATCTTCATTTCATTGTACACACCCTTATTTTTGAGTATGCAACACGGATGCTTTTGTCAATCTGTAAAATGAGAACTTCAGAACAAATCACAACCTCTTCGCTCCCTTTGAGCCATGACTACAAGTAAACTGGAAGCAATATGCTAAGAATAAGTTTGTCTTCAATATGTATTCATTTTACACCACAGTTCCCTTGGATTCACACGTAAGGAATCAAGAAGAAACATCCTCTCTAACTGAACATTTTGTGGTATCAGACACATGCAGGGAAATAGCTTCCACAGCAGAAGATTCAATCATACCTTTGTTTATTTGGCACTCAGCAGCCCTGAGGTTCTCTCACTTGAAAAGGAAACAGATAAAGCAACAAAATGGTGGTTTTGTGTTTTGGATTGGATCTCTGAGATTACTTGGTGCCTGCCTGCACACACACTTGTGCAGATTTCTGTCTCCATTTGTCAAAGGGAGGGCTATGTGTTCTGTACCTGCTTTTGGCTATTTGGTGGCTCTTACCTCCTACATCTGCCATTTTCACCTGTACCAATGGTGGGAACACCACATGAAACAACTAGCTGAGTACATAAGGATTAAATTCAACCCCTTTTCCATTTTGTCTGCATGCACTAGTTGGCAAACATGCATCAATCTTCCAGTAAAGTTATTTCTAAAAACTAGCTCCTGATTTCAGATCTACAGTACAAGACAGACTCATGATTTCAGATCTGCAGCAAAAAAACTCTAGAAGTATAACTAAGAGTCAACACACAGGTCATTTAAAAAAATTATGTTCAGTTAAAATTTTGGGATAGAGCTGCAATATTCTGGAAGCTAGATTTATTACTGATATTTTTAATGTGGGAATACCTGTACAAACAGAGAAGAAGGAATACCCCAAATCAAAAAGGAAACAAAAGGCCTTATGCATATCAAGAGACATATCATAAAGAGACTTGAGATATTAAAAATGTCTGTCATCTTGTAAGAAGACTTCCACTTTCACGCCAAATACATTTTCTTTAACAAGTAGCTTAAAAATTCTAATTAATGCCAGCGATTGTTTTTTTCAATTCCCACTCCAAACTGCAAGAACACTCATCTGCAAGCCTACAGTAGGCAGGGTGAAAGCAGCCCATGGTAAAAGCCACCAACCTGTCAGTGCTCTAGAGTCAGGCTGGGGACAGACCGTGGCTCCAGAAGGGCTTTGGGACTCGTCCCTTCAGCACTGATTCCCACGGCACTGCCACAGGCAAGGGGATACTAAACTGGTACGGCCAAAAAGGTATGCAAACCCACTTCAGGGGATACCCGGAATGTATGTATTTCAGAACTGATGCACAGGGATGCAATACATGAGTTTTAGAGGAAAAGAATGAGGAATGAAGGCTTAAAACAAACAAAAACCAAAAAAATTAAACAAGTGAAACAAACAAACCAAAAAATGAAAAAGAGGAAACAAAAAGTGAAACAAAACAAAGAAACAAAAAAAGAAACAAAAAATGGAATAAATAAATGAAACAAACAAAAATGAAAGAAAAGGAACAATTAATGAAACAAATAAATGAAGAAAAAAAATAACCAAAAAAATGAAACAAAAAGTGGACACAAAACGTGGAAACAAAGAATGGAAAAAAAAAAAGAAAAAATGAAACAAAAAAATGAAAAAATTAAAGAAATCAAAAAAACACCCAAACAAACACACAAAAAAGCCACTCTCAGGGACTCTGGCGAACCGCTCCACCGCCACCCCAAACAGCTGGAAGTCGGAACTACCAAAATGCCAACTCTTGTCCCTGTCCGGCCGCACAGCCAGGGCAGGGCCGGGCTCGGCAGGGCTGCCCCGGCTCCTCCGGCCCTTCCTGGGACACAAAGCCACAAACCCACAAAGCCGGAAAAGCCACAAAGCCAGAAAATCACCCCCACCCCGCTCGGGGCAGCGCTCCCCGCACCCCCGGGGCTGCAGGGCCGGGGGGAGGCGGCGATGGAGCAACCCGGGACCCTCCCGGGGCAGGGACGGGACGGGCAGGGGAGGGCAGGGCAGGGCAGGGCAAGGCAGGGACGGGCAGGGACGGGACGGGCACGGGAG
>WBMV01005713.1:0-59568 GCA_013396655.1 Campylorhamphus procurvoides
ATTATATTTATATTAATATTATACTTATATTTAATATTATATTTATATATATAGTTATATATATTTATATTTTATAATGAATTAATATTCATTATAAAATAATGAAAATTTTAAAATAATAGTCGATGCTTAATTCAAATTTCCCCAGAAATAATAAAATAAGAATAAAAAAGGAGTCAAAATAAAAATAAAAGAGTTTTATTTCTTTTTAACTCCAGAAATTGAAAATGTGACAGCACTGGTTGAATTAATGTATGCTTTTTGTTTGGTTGGTTGGTCGGTTGGTTTTTTTGTTTTTTGTTTTGTTTTGGTCACATTTCTGTTGCTCCTTTGGAAGATAAATTAAGCATTGTGTTTTACTTTTATTTCTGGAGCCATCTAGTTTTACAAGAAAAGATTGTCATCTTTTGATAATAATAGTTTCCTTTTCTGTATCTTATATACAAAATCATGATAAATACAGCTGTCAAGGAGGGAGTTGAAGCAGTAGACCCCTGATTCTTCATGTTGCTTAGCTGTTGACTAAGTCTTTGATTCAGTCTGGAATTGGTTATCCATGCCAAAAAGTATAGACCTTAAGAAATATAGTAGTAAACGAGTTCATATAATTTAGTTTTGTCCTCATTGTATGCAGAAATTCTGAAGCAGAACTGATCTTCTAAGACCAATTGTCCCCCAGAAATCTTTCTTTGCCTTGGGCAATCTTTGCTGGTAATAGATAACTTAGTAAGATGTTAGTGAGAGAAATACTGCCAGGATCTCTACAGTATATATTAAAGGGTAAGATCAGAGGTCCAACTTACTATAGACAGCTACTAAGCTGTCACATATTTTGTTAATATGCAGTGCAGAAAGAACAAGCTCTCTTGTTTGTTTCATCTAAGAAATTTCAAATTCCTTTAGCATAATGCAAGCAGTCTTCATGCTATCTTCAGTTCTATTAACAACCTATGACTGAATTTATTAGTCCACCAAATAGATCTCTGCATTGATTCACATAGATCCCATAATGTCTTCTGAGATGTAAATTGGCAAACAGGTATTATTAAAATGACAGCATGGATTAGCATTCCACTTAGTACACAATAAAGTCATAAGGAATGTCAGGGAAACATCATCAGGAAGTTATTAAACATATAAGTTATAAAATATATATATGTATGTATGAGAATGTGGGATTCACTTCTCCAAGTGTAAACATGAAAACATTCTAACAGAATGGGTTAACGTGAGTCCTAAATACATCACTATAAGTAGTGATGATAATTTGGAAGAGAGTTTGAAAATTGATAATAAGTTCTCATTTGTTTTCACCTCTTCTTGCTGTATTGTGTTAAGCTTTGCTGGTCGCCAGGTGCCCACCAAGCTGCTCTATCACTCCCCTTTCTCAGCTGGACAGGGGAGAGAAAATAAGATGGAAAGCGACTCATAGGCTGAGATAAGGCAATTTATTAAAGCAAAAATGAAAGGTTGAATATGCACAAGCAAAATAATAATAAAAAAATATTCACGACTTTCCATTAACAAGTGTTGTATGGCCACTTCTTGAAAAGCAGGGCTTCCACACTGCTTTCACTACGTTCCAGAGCAATGTAGTGATTGCTCTGGAAGGTAAACATTATGACAAATACCACACGCAACACCCTCACCCCCCTTCCCTCTTTTATCTCTTCCTGCTTTTACACCTGAGCCAAAATCATATGGCATGGAATATCCCTTTGGTCAGTTTGGGTCAGCTGACCTTGTGTCTCCCCCTAAGATCCTGCCCACCCCCAGCCTACTGATGGGAGGGGCAAAATGTCATGAGACAAGCACTGATGCTGTGCCAGCACTGCTCATCAGTAGCCAAAACAGTAGTGTGTTATAAACACTCCCACTACTGATCCAAAGCACAACACTAGGAGGGCTGCTATGGGGAAAGTTAACTCTGTCCCAGCCAGATCCAATATACTTTTTTTTTTCTCTTTGCCTAAAAAAACCTGTACATACATACATACAGCTAGAAACCAAAATAATAAGGAGAGATGTTCTTATTCTATTCCTAATGTATGTGTTCTTGGTGAGTTATCACTTATGCTTATTCTGTTGTCAAAAAGAGAAAGAATATTATAAATTCTGTGGCATTAATTCATAACATGAGTGAAATCATGTCTGGTTTTAGAGACTGATCAGACCAAATTAATGTCAAGGAATAAAACGCTGAATAAAATGCAATTAAAACACTGAAGTGGTTGCACTAGGTTAAAAACTGTGTTATGACACAGTGTGAAATGCTGGTTGTAGTTTTAATTAGTTATGGTTTGGCTTGGTTTTTTGTTTTTTTTAATGCCTCTAAATCCCTTCTCAGAATGGCCAGAGGTTCAATAAGGCTAAGTGCTGAGTCACAGCAACCCCATGTAACACTACAGGCTTGGGACAGAATGGCTGGACAGCTGCCCAGTGGAAAAGGACCTGAAGGTGCTTGTCAACAGCCACTGAACATGAACTTGTATCAGAAACACTGTGGCCAGCAGGACTAGGGAAGTGATTGTTCCCCTGTACTCAGCACTGGTAAAGCCACAGCTTGAGAACTGTGTCCAGTTCTGGGCTTCTCACCTTGAGGTACCAGAGTGTGTCCAGAGAGCGGCAACAAAGCTAGTGAAGGGTCTGAAGGACAAGCCTGAGAAGGAGGAGTTGAGAGAGCTGAGTTTGTTTAGTCAAGAAAAAAAAAGAGGCTCAGTGGAGGCTTTATCACCCCCTACAACTACCCAAAAGGAGGTTGTAGTGAGGTGAGGGCTGTCTCTTCTCCCAGGTAACAAGAGATAGGACAAAGGCTTCAAGCTGCACCAGAGGAGGTTTAAATTATGTGTTAGGAAAAATTTCTTCACTAAAAGTGTTGTCAATCACCGTAACAGTCTTCCCAGGAAAGTGTCTCAGTCACCATTCTTGGAGGCATTTAAAAAATGTGTAGATGTGTCTCTGAGAGACATGGATTTCGAAGTGTTGTGTAAACAGCTGAACACAATGACCTTAAAGGTCTTTTCAAACATAAATGATATTATAATCCTATGATTCTTGAATATATTTTGTATTTGGAAGGGTGAGCTTTCTAAACTTTGTCTTTCCACAGCACATTGATTTTATAATGTAATTGTAACACCAATATACTTTCTATATCAGTGACAAGCATTTTCAGTTTCCATACCTTAGTGCCAGGCAAATCAGTAGTGTTTTCATCAGGTATCAATACATTTTAGGGATAATATTTGAGTATTTGTAATGAATATAGTGTTGCAACCTCGTGCAGTGGGAAAGCACTCACATGATTAAAAATAACTGGTTTCCAGGCTTGTAATTTCTTTCAAACACACTAAAGACAATGTTTTGCATGATCACAGTTCAGATGAATAAATGGGTCATGTTGCTGAAGAATGAAAAAAAAAAGGAGGGGAGGGGGAGGAAAAGGAAAAATAAAGTTAGATTTAACACAAATCATATCTGGACTGCAAGTAGGTACAGATAGTCAGAAATGGAATTAACCAGTACTAACACCAACTATTCAGTATATAGGCAAAATAACATTAGGCAGTATGAATATTACTTTTCAATACCTGAAAGCAACTGGCCCAGCTTTAAAAGTGGAACTTGCAAGGATGATTTAGATCCTCTAAACTCAGAGTGTAGCTAGAAAAGAGTTCTGACTGTGGAATGGCTTAAAGGAAAACAATTAGTTGTTGGTTTGAATTTGTTTTCATGACATGGATTTATATATTTGAGCTTCTGCATCCTTTGCAAGGATTCTAAAAGGGTGTACCTACCTAGCAGATTTTAATTGATTAAAATATGTTATGGCCTTAGATATTTAAGTATTTTATTCCTTTTGTATGAATTTAACTTAGCATACAGACCGTTAGTTCAGAAATGTGGGGTCTGATGTATGGGGATCCTCAGACTGGGGGTGAAGGGCCAATGAATCTTAATTTCGGGAGATGGCTTTCATCCATACAGGAAAAATATATTAAAAAGAGGCAGACTTCATGCACCCAGCTGAAGCACAGTAAAGAATACATAAGTAAAGTATACAAAGTGATAAGAATACAAAATTTCAGAATCTGAAAAGGCAAGCCCTAAACAAGTATGTCAATATGCAGCTTGATTTTTTTTTTTTTAATCCACTCAGATCTTAAGTTGAAATACAGAAACAGGTCAAGATTCAGAAACTCAATATTTAATATATTATGATTGGAGTTCTATCCAGTAGAGTAATATTCTCCCATTTAATAAAATTTGTATTGTACTTCTAACTTTATTTTGGATTGTCAGTGACAGACAAAAGAGGAGAAGGTAGTGTTAAGAGACAATGTAAGGGTTATGTAGCTCTGAGGTATGAGGAGCCATCTGACTTTTCAAGAATATAGTATCTTTGTGGGAAGGATTTGAGGTAAGAACAAAATAAACAATTGTTAAAATTACCAGAACAATGAAAATAGTATTGCTTTAATTAGAAACTCTCATCTTCTAATATCTAGGAGGCTCAATATACTTTTAACTGAAGAGAGCTTAAAATACAATTTATCTTCAGGGAAAGTTTTGTAATTTCAGTCTGTATTTCTGGTTTTCTGTCTAAAAGTGGAACAAATTGTCAAATATAGAGGTTGTTCAGAGCAGTTTTCAGCACAGTAGTAGGGAACCCACAATCACAGAATCTTTAAGGTTGGACAAGACCTCTAAGGTCATTGAGTCCAACCTTTGACTGACCACCACCTTGTCAACTGGACCACAGTGCTAAGTGCTAAGTCCAGTTGTTTCTTGAACACTTCCAGGAATGGTGACTCTGTGACCCCGCAGGGTAGTTTGTTTCAATGCTTGACAAACCTCTCAGTGAAGAAATTCTTCCTGAAACCCAGTCATATGCCTGGAAGGCTAAAGATTTATTTTTTAACCCTGTCACTCTAAGACTCCATCTCCTTTAGTAGTCTCTTAAACGAAGAGAATTACCTCTTTTGAGTTTCAGGGAGCTCCATTAACAAAGAGGAACAGACACTGTTTTATTTGGAATATAGTCCCTAATAATTTTGATGGCTTTGGTGAACCTCTTGTATTGTACATACACTTTTTCAGAGCAGGATATTTCACTAATAAGTAATGCAAATAGTACCTAGAAATTTCAAGAGGAAAAAAACAATAAAAAAAATAAACAAACCCGGAAGGAAGAGTCTGCACAATCTCTACAAAATTACCTGACATGAGAATTATCTGAATATCTAAATGCATAATGGAAGATCTAGGTGTCATCAAAAAGCTACCTGTGCATTGAAGTATATATATAACAAAATATAACTGCTTAACTTCACTAAAAACAAATATACATGTATCCAATATTTGAATAAATTAGAGATATAGTCAGTTATTTTTCTCTTTAACCTATTCAGTCTATACAATGTCAGATTCTTTTACCCCAGTGGCTAAGACTGGTCATGGCAAAAGGTAAATAGTCATAATTAATTGGGGCCAAATGGTTGTGGCAGTTTGTCCTAGTTCTGTCAAGGAATAAATCAGGAGGGTGTATTTTTTTTTCATTTATTGTATTAGTTAGATTATTATTTTTAGAGAGATATTGACAAACACACAGTGAAATACTTGTTCCTGTTCTCTTGGAACCGATGGGAAGAGTATAAACCAGACATGATGGTGCAGATTTTAGTTGTGTTTGTTTTAAGTCATTGAAATATCTGCAGGACATGCTTTTCTAAAGCAGGACCTGTGTATTAAATAATCCAGTAAGACAGTGTGTGCTTGTAAGCTTTTATATATGTATAGCCACACAGAGACTTAAAGCCCTTAAGGAGAGAACAAAAAGCAAAAGAAAAATATGAAAGAGTGAGAGTGAGAGCAGTACAGGCTGAAAAACTTTAGTTATTTTTAAAATGAATGTTTTTTAAAAAAAAATGCAGGAGAGAAAATTACTCCAAGCAGGGATATAGAAAAGGTTAAAAAGATACTTTAATAACAAACAAGAGGCAAGTGGCCATGTCAGTCTGATTGCTTCTGGGTTTTGTCAGCAGATATAAGATGTGCTGCCATCACTTCAAAGAATCTTTTTTTCTCATACTGAGAAATAGCTGTGAGGAGAAAAATAACAGGAGAAACAGAAGTTTTATTGACAGAGAAATAAATGGGTCCAATAATTTTAGGCATTTTTATTATTTTGTTTAAAATAATAAAATTTTATGCATGATGATGTTGAAATGATAGCACCATGCACAACTTTAATTAGAGTGCGTAGCACCTGTACAAGAAAAGTATCTTAGGTCTTGGGATACTGTTGCAGGAACTACTGTTTTCTTTCACCACAGGCTGCTGTTCTGTGATGTATTCAGTTCTCCAGGAACAAACACAGCAAAAGTCCTCTTATCAATACACTTGATGGACTGAAGTTTATTCCTGTGATTAATATTAAACATCTAAATTCTACTAAAATTATTTTTCCACACTCTCCTAAATAATCACACTATTTTAATACATAGGTCCAGTCTGCAACTCACTGTTGTAACTGAAGAGATTAGGGGATTATCCTTAATATTTATTGAAAGGCAATGTGTATCTGTTTTACAATAGAGAGAAATTAATGCAAAAAGACTGCAAAGATAAGCAACCATCAGTGTCTTAGGAAATTCACAGGTAAGGTTATGGAAACATTTATAGAAAAGGATGTGATGATCATAACTGTAATTAAGTAGAAAATGCTGTTATAGAATTTTGTGTTTACAAATGTAGTCTAAAATAAGGTATTAACATTGGGGTTTATTTTGCCATTTTTCTCTTCCAGTCACTTTTTTTTGAAAGAATATTGTATCTTTATTGCTATTGTATTGGGAGTGCTAAGTCCATGTTCTCTCAAGAATGTTCTATGAAAATAACAATAGAAATAATAAAATAATAAGGCTTTTAAATTTTCAAAAGTGACAGAATAAGTATTAGTACATGAGAAAAATTGACAATCCTTTTTCAAACTACAGATTTTGCAGAAACACAGAACCATCAAGATTGGAGAAGACATTCACAATCATCTAGTCCAACTGTCAGCTGTGCATCACCATAATCACCCCTACACTGCATCCACTAGTGTCACATCTAGAGACCTCCTGAACACTTATTCCAGTGCCTAACCACTCAGTCAATGAAAAAAGTTTTCTAATATCCAACCTGAACCTCCCCTGGTGCAATTTAAGGCCATTTCATCTTGCCCTTTCGCTTAAAACATGGTAGAAAAGACCAACTTTCACCTTGTTAAAACCTCCCTTCAAGTAGTTGTACAGAGCAACGAAGTCCTCCCTGGGACTCATCTTCTCCAGACTGACCACCCTCAGCTCCCTCAGCTGCTCCTCATATGACTTACTTTCTAGACCCTGTACCATTTTTGTTGCTCTTCTCTGGACATGCTCCAGCAACTGAATGTCCTTTTTGAAGGGAGGGACCCAAAATTGAACAAAATTGAGCTGCAGCCTCCCCAGAGCCAAGTACAGTGGAACAATCACTTCCTTAGTTCTGCTGGCCATGCTATTCTTGATAAAAACCAAGTTGCCACTGCCTTTCTAGGCCACTTGGGCACACTGCTGGCTCATCTCCAGCCATCAAACAGCACCCCCAAGTAATTTTCTGCTGAGCAGCTTTCCAGTCACTCTGCCACAAGGCCAGAGCACTGCATGGGGTTGTTGTGACCTAAATGCAGGACTCTGCACTTTGAGTTATTGAATGTCATGCAGTTATCCTCAGAACAACCACCCAACTTGGTGTCATCTGTAAACTTATTCAGGATTTAATGTGGGTCCTGATGATTGCCATTTTATAAAAATACTAGTACATTTTGAAGTGTTTTTTTGCTAAAGCTGGAACAATAAAACCTATTAAAACATATTTAAACTATTTTTTATCTCCTTATTATCTGTATCTGATCTAATATTCTGCAAACGAGAATGCATCCTGTCAAGCAGAATTATTTTGACCTGAATTATTTTCTAGTTTAGTATATCTCTCAACTAAAAATCTGAGCAAGAAAGAAGTTTCATAAAATACTTAACAAAGTATAGTCTAATACATAAAGAGTAAAAAGATATGTGGCAGGATTTTTTTCAGCTTTTCTCTTTACTTTGTTCTCCTCTTCTGGCTGGGGACTTTTCCATGTCCAGGACCTTTTTTGTCTACATTACTTTAGCAATTAACTAGAAGACACATACTGCATTTGTCTTAAATATTACTGAAGGCAAAAGGAAAAGCTGCAGAGACTGAAACCAATCAGGACAGAGAAGTATTCCTCCTCTTCCATATAATTTAGGGATTCTAACTGTCGGAGCGAACAGTGGGCTGGAAGAAGTGTGTAATTCTTAGGACTTCAGGCCTTTTAATTTTATTCTGCAATTGTTTTAGTTTATGACTTAGATACTTTTATATGGGGCTTTTGCTGACTGATTGCTTCCATTTCAGGAAAGAGAAAAGTGAAGATTAAAACCCCAAAACAACCAACATTTATTTTTTTTTCCTAAATTTAACCAAGGGAAAGTCAGCCTTGTTACTTGTCCAATGATACTTTGCCTCAAATTGTTGTTTATTTCTTTTCTCAAGTCTTCTGTCTTTCCTTCTCTAAAAGACTTTAGTATTTTCTGATGATTCTTTCTTTGATTTCTCACTGTAGCATGCAAACTTTTGGTTTTCTTTTTTTTTTTTTAATATATACTGATATTGACACAGACAATAAGAGAAACATTACTATTTGTTATCCAAGCACAAATTAAAAATTCAAATGAAGGGCATTGTCCCCCTCTTTATCATTATCTTTATCACTTGTTGGAAAATATCAGGTAGTCATGATCTATCCATTAATCTCTTTCTAGTTGTATGTCTACTTCAGATTCCATGCTATACTGTTTTTCAGGATTATGAGATTACTTGAAAGGGATAACATTTCCTAACGAGATGAAACAGATGGGTTTTTTTTAATTTATAGCATTCATCCAACAAGTTTAAGTACATAACTTTATGGGCATGATTAGTCCTCTTAAATTTAATAGAAGTGTTTTGGTATTTACTTACTGAATGAAGACTACAGGTACATAATAGCTGCATCTATGCTTATTATAGTAAAAAAAGAAAATGCTACAACATTGGCATTTTATAGTCCTTACTGTAAAATTTTAACACAATCCTAACATGGGTTAAGCTGGGTCAAACGCCACTTTCCCAAAAAATGCCCAGGCACAATCCAAGGCTAGACATGGGCAGGAACCATTAGCACCAAACCTCTGGATGAGACCCACACCATCTGAAAGAGAAAAAAACAATAACTGTATGATCTGTGCTCTGTCATTCACACTCAGAGTCAGAGAGTGCATTTAGTAGTACACATATGATCACTGTCAATTTATAGAAGACATAAAAATTAATGTCTAATTTTAAAAGCCATGCTGTGTGGCAAAGCAATATTGTTTCAAGTTAAAATCTATATTAATTTTTATTTGAATAAACAGAACAGTAGCTACTTATAATTTTACAACTGGCTATTTTCCCTTTTTTTAAAGAAATGTAAAAATTATTTTAATAAAGTCAAACTATTAGCTATGTGTCATTAATATCCATTTTCTATTTTTAAATATTTATTTTGATTTTCTTTATTCTTAATGATCAAATCCCAATACAGAGGCTAAACGTCACTTTGCAAAGATTTATAGCATATCTGCACAATGTTACTTTGGGGCAAATATTTCCTAAAATGATGTATTTTGACAATGAGTTCTATTTATAAAATGTAATATAGTTTTTCTATGAGTCATGTTCAAAAACAAGAGGACACGAGGGCTAGGATGTAACATTTCCAGTTAACTACAACAGGAAACTTCAATTAAAGAAAACAATTTCATAATACTTTTCATTATTTCTAATTGACATTTCCTAAAAAAATAGTTCATTATTTGCTTTATCTCAGTAATCTAGATTTAAATACTTTCTTTCCTATCGCTCTAAATACATAGCTTCACTTCTGTTGTTTACCTATCACAAAGCTAACTCAGACAGGAAGCAGAATCAAACCAAATGATCTCTCAAATCAATCACCTGAAATTCAGGTATAGTCTAAGTGGTCCTTACAGAGAAAATGGTTATTCAGTTAGAGCTCAAGAAATGATCGCTTCTATTCTAGCAATTTTTAGGAATTATATGAAACAAATCCAAACCTTATACAGTAGAGACCATGGTAATTATATACTAATTATCAAACTGTTTGGTTGATAGCTTAGGATATATTGACTAAACTTTGAGAGAAACTTTGGGAGGGATTTATAGTGGACAACAAAACCTTTTTCAGAACATAAATTCTGTATGAATAATGGATGAAGTAAATGACCCATAGCAGGGAATCCAACACAGCTTGAGATGCTCTTCGTTGTAAAGATATTTTCGTGAGTTTTCAGATATGACACAGAACCAATGGTAGATCAAGACCCTTTGGAAGGGAAGATGAAAGCCAAGAGGTACTTCTCAGAATACTTAAGATATAGTGAGACATCTGTGCAAGCCTTAAAAACAGAATTTTACTTTCAGAATTGAACATTGAAAAAAAGATGTATAAATGTAAGCTGGGTTTCTTAAACTCCCATCAGTTATGTGATATTTAATCAGAGCAGTCATTAAAATTACACAGGTATCCCTGAAACAAAAACATGTTCCCAACCTACTGACCAATTTTCTACACTACTGACTGTAGTCAAACTATATGTCTTGGTTATAATAAGACAGTGAATTACTAACATACATGCAGACATCTTGACTTGTATATATATATCTCTATATATCCCATATTCTTTATAGGTTATGCTTGTTTTTATCTGTGACCTGAATCCCACCAGATGTATGTGACCTGAACAGAGAATGGACAATGACAAGTCATGTATTGTAACTTTGTCATGTTGTGGGACACCAGAGGCCATAATTGTTGCTAGGTATTGTGATTTCTAACTTCACGCATCTTTCCTGGAGAATATATACTTGTTTTGTTCTTTTAGGTGGCCAAACTATAATTGATTTCATCTTAGAAATGATCATATATTCTTATAAAAATTACTACAATGAGACTTGAGTATAAGGTTGTTGTTAAGTATTAAACTAATCTGTAAAAGTAATGTGTGAGTTTGAAATTTTGTTAAGGACAATGCACACGAAATACATTCCTTTTGCCTGATGAAGACATATTTTTTTGTTTTAAAAATTCAAACATACCTTTATTTTGAAAAGGCATATGTATCGGCTTTCATCTGGGGCCATCAACTGTGTGAAGTAACCTAACATGCAAGTGCCCCCAAAATGCCAGGCACTGGAAAGACTGTAGGTAAATTCACTTCCAAAGTCAAGAACACTCAAAAGATTATCCTAACCGTGCTCTAAACAATAGGCCTGAGAAAGACATGCCCCTTGTTCTTAGGGCTTTTATCATCACGGGCCTCCCTGGACCTTCCCACCGTGAATGCCCTTAACGTGTCTGTGTTTATCTCTTTCCTTATATCAGAGAGAACCTCTGTGGAATCTAGAAGGAAAAAAAAACATTTAAAACTGTCTTTGGGAAAGATGCTTCTTCTAGGCAGGAAAGCTTTCTTAAGCAAAAACCCTAATCTCCTCAAAGTAAAATCTTTCAGAAAGGATGTTTTATCCTTACAAGCTGTTTCATGAAGACTTCAGGCTCTGAAATAGACAACTGCCTCTGTACTTAAAAATATAACTAAACATAAATAAATCCCTTTAAAATACTAATGAGAATAATATAAATTAAATGTTTGCTTTGAAGTTCTGTTAAATAAATAAACCACATATTTTTGAAACATATATGGTCAATAGATAAACTACATGATCTGTAGTTAATACTTGAAACATGTTGTTTATACAATCACTGGAAAAATATTCTGCTGGCTAAAGCAGTGGAAAGGAACTGGAATTTACTTAATGAGGTATATTAACTTGAAATAAAAAACTCATGACGAAATAAAGATGGTGTGATATTGTAACGAGTGCACCAACAGTTGGTCATTGACAAGGAAATCTAAGAGATTGCATAAGTGGAAAGAGAA
The DNA here is from genome assembly GCA_013396655.1 of Campylorhamphus procurvoides. Lineage (NCBI taxonomy): Eukaryota > Metazoa > Chordata > Aves > Passeriformes > Dendrocolaptidae > Campylorhamphus > Campylorhamphus procurvoides. Next base: position 12,090 of record WBMV01005713.1, read on the forward strand.
CCCCATTATGAAGGATCAGTAAGAAGAAATACATCAAGTAAGTGGTACTAAACCTAGAAAAAGTGACATTCATTTATATTTATTAGTAAAAAAAAGTTGATAAGTAAACCTTCTGCATATAGATAATCAGAGAAGAAAAATACAGATACAGCACAGGAGAGGAACAGAAAAAATATGTAATAGATATGAAAATATCTTCAATAGCTTGTTACACTTTTCTTTTTCAGTCATCACAAAAAAAATAAAAAAAGGAAAAAGGCTAATTCTAATCATATACTGCATAGCTGGCAAATAATTTTGACAGAGAGATAAGAATATAGGCCAGAAGAAAGAAAGAACAAGCAACAAAAGTTTTATGTTATCTTGAGTACAGTGACACATAAGGAAATTGACCCTGAAGCAACAGAACTAGTCAAAATGATATTTCAAGTAATGCTTACAACTTTATAGAATTTATAGAAAAAGAGTATGCATGCCCTAAGAACTAAAGAAAAAAGGTCTGGAGGAATGACATATTTGTCAGCCTAATTTTTATCTGGGAAATGACTTGTCAATGTATTATTTTAAAAATCAGTTTTAAAGGAAGTAGCATAAGAAAAAGGATATCTTTGTCAAAAATGTAAAATTAATCCAGCTTCATTCTTTATCAGCCTAACTGTTCTAATCTGTAGAGGGAACAGTGAAATGCAGCTTTTTACTTTTCACTGGTATTACTATCACGCATGTCATCTCATGACAAAACTTAGGAAACACAATTCATATATAATCACAATATCACAATGCACAAGACTTTGTGGAGGGGGAAATAGGCACTTTTCTATGTATTGGTGATCACAGTCAACTTGTGAAGGCATCTTTTTTAGTTATTGTAAAGGTACTTCCTTGCTATATGGATTTACATTTCACATCTCATTTCAGCCTGTATTTTCAGTAAACTGTGAATTTCAGGTATTTTTGCCATACATACCAAAAGGGAAAGTGAATTAATTAATCTTCTTCCTGGCTCTTGGATTTGCTTGGGTCATTTCTTAAAATATTTGTTAATACAGTTTACTAACTCGCTTATCTAATCCATAAACTACATGTTACGTCCAAGTTTTACTCTATATGGTGTGTTTTACAAATGCTTGAGACTTCATTTCTGTTTTCCTTTTTAATCCTGAAATAGGTTTCACCCAGCTGCCAAGGTTGTGTTCCTTTAGTGATTGGTAATTAATCATTAGTGATTTGTGATTATAGCCTGGGATCTTTCCTATTGTCCCATGCTTACCCTTTCAAGGCTATTGCTGTCAGCTTCTGATTGCACTTTTGGGAGCCCCTGATGCAATCTAATATTTCTTCAGTAGCCTTTTAACTGTACTTTTATTTGCATAGCCCAGTCACTTGTGACTACAGCTGTAAGGTCACCAAAAAGTCAACTGTATATAATATGTGATCCATTAGGAGATACACATGCATTCAAGAATGTACAGATAGACACTTGTCACTGCTTTTTTTTTTTTTTAATAATTACTATAAAACCACTGACTCATTATCAAAATCATTTTCTTGTTCCACATAATATATTTTTGAATACTTCATATCTTATTATTGTTGCAAAACTTCCTCATCTTTCTTCTGTATGAAAAATAAAAGATAATTTGTGTGTGCACTTCTGCACAGGAAAAGTCAAAAGTCAGGATGCTTTTACTCTTCTGGATTTTTTTTTCCTCAGGTTTACTACCAGTTACCAGTATAATTCATCACAAGCTATTTATATCTTCTCTAAACTCTATTGGACCTTGCTTAATTTCTTTCAATGTGTGTAACTTGCATCATACTGAAAAGAAATGTGGTTTGTATGTGCAGTGGAGGTTTCTTTTGTTTGTTTTGTAGTGGTTTTTTTTCCTTATTGGGTTTGATTTTTAATAATATAAAAGGATTTCTAAAGTCTTACTAGTAAGTGTTTTTGATAGGTCATCTCTTCCTCTGAATATCCACACAGGAATCAGTTTTGAACTTTATCCGGGCTTGAAAAAGCATTCTGGTATGCCAAACTTGTATTTTTTTTTCTTTTCTGCTGAAAAGAATAATGGACAGAATAGTAGTTGGTGTTTTGCCTAAATTTCCCACAGAAACCTCTGTGATTACACTTTGAGGTTCATCTTGAGGCCCCCATGCTGGAATGGGTGGAGTTAGCTGAAAGTAAAACAAATCTGTAAGCCACTCTTAACTTCCTACATTAAATTTCTTATTTTAGCTTTGTTAATATAAAAGATTGCCTTCCCAATGGTTACTACTTCTTTGCATTCCTGGTACAGTTGTTGGTAAACCAGTATTGTCAGTGAAGAAAACTGAAAACTTTAAAAGGCCCCATCAGGGTGTTAAAGAGAATCTTTTCCATCCACTAAATATAATGTTAAATGCCTCTGTTTCATTTAATGTATAGAAGGCATCTATTAGAAAAATAAGAAACCAGAATGATGATGAAAACAGGCCCTTCACATGTGGTTTTATAGTGTTAGTTTTCACCTGGAGTTTAGAACATTGAACTGCCTTTTGAAAAGAGAGACTTAGCAATGGAGACAAAAACTGTATTTCTGTAGAACTATAACTCACCAAAAGTTAGGACACCTCGGGTCTCTCTAGGGAAAAAGAAAAAATAATTATTCTCAAAATCCCATCTACCTGCACACAGGCCAGACAGTACTTTTTAGAAACTGGGTCACTGTGAAGTCAAGACCACATCAGAGTTCAGAAGGCATACTGAAAGAAATGTGAGTTTTCCAATGAGTTCAACACATAGCTAAGAATGTGTAGACCCAAGGTGTCTTTTCTACTCTCAATTTTGCAGTTTATACTTTACATTCTTTGGACTAGGGAAAAATAAAAACAAAAACAAATGCAAAAAACCCCACACCAAACTCCAAACATGGCAAACTTAATAGGAATTAAATCTGTCATCTAAATGTCTTGATGACAAAATTCCATACATTAAGAACAATAGAACGTGGGCACCTAAATTCCAATACTAACTCAATGTTCCTGTAAATGATCCTCCTGATAGTCAACCAGATTTTTTAAACCTTGACATGGATTTTTTCTTGCCCATTTCTATCCATCTCTTGCATCTAAGTCAGTATGTTGTAGTGCAATGAGAATTTGAGATGGTCATCACAGAAAAATCACAGGTCATGGAAGTGAGTACAATATTACCTTTATCTGGTCTTCCCATCCTAAAAGTGTGATTATACATTTGTTGTAAACCCATCTAAATCAGGATACAAGAGAATGTCATGCGGTAACTAGTTCATAGACTCATTGAGATCTTATTGGATCCTGAAATTAGTGACAATAAATGACTGCAAAAATAGCTCCCTCTCATGCAGCTAAACAAACCACCTCAAAATTTTTTTGCATCTCTTTTACCTATTGAAAATGATATTGATTAGGTGACATAAGGGGTGGTACTGAGAAGGAGGAATGCTTACCAACTTCTAAAGAACTCTCTCTTTCTTGTACTCAGCTAAAAGTATTTGTAGAGGTTGACCAAAGTGAATGCATTTCCACTGAGAGCAAATAGATATTTTACCATATAACAGTGTTTTTCCATCCTTTTTTTTTTCTTTTTTTTTCTGCTTTTCCCTACCTATTCCAGTCTGAAGGAGAATGTAGATGAATATGCGGCAGAAATATGACGTTGCCTAAGCCAGTAAAAAATCTTTTTGAATATACAAGAGTATTGTCTGAACATTTAATCCAACAAAGAATCCATTGTTGTTGTATGTTATATTTAGGAAGGTGCATGAAATTAGTAATGGTATAAGTTTATATATTCAAATTCCAGCAAGTTGCCATGCTGGAGGTAGTACAGATCTCCAACTGAAGTGAATTCGTTGCTACAACAATAAAAGCTGGCAAACAATAATTACAAATTCATAGTATATATATAGTACATTGCCACTAGCATTTGACAGAACCTATTTGCATATCCAGCTTTCAAAACTTAAAAGCAAACAACAATGTCTATGAAGAATCCCTTTTTCTTCTCCTGGAGACAACAGAAATAATTTTTTGTTAAAGGTTTAGTCTGTGGGAAAACGTATTGGCTAAGACAGGGAATGAGGAATTGATCTGTGTAATGATATTCTTGAAGAAGGTAATAGATTTTCTCTCTGTCTTTTGACAGCTGTGGCTCAAGTCCCTTTGCATGGCTTCATACAAGAGCGCATTTATACCTGTAGACAGGACAACCACCGTCGTAGATCTTGAATGATGCTAGCTAAAGAGGAGTTTCAGAGAATTTTTTACCAGAATTAATCAGTTTGTGGAATAGTGATGTTATGAGAGCTATGCATAACCTCTGATCTCAAAGGACCCGTGTACTTAAAAATCATCCCGACCCAAAAGAAATTATGCAAAATTTTGCATCTAGATTCATTATCTCTGTGAACTTTTTTCAGTACTAAGCAATCAGCCTATTAGTGGTATAATGCTAAAAATAAACAACTCAAATTTTTTTAACAAATTTTCTTCTATTTCCATGGAAACAGTTTTCCCTTTCTGTGCTTGTAGCTATGAAAAACAGAACAGGAAAAAATGACTGTTAACTGTGGAAAACAAAAGGAATAGTTTGAGCATTGACATTTTTTCCATGCAGATTATGAACCATGAATTCAAGCAAAATCAATGTGCTTCTGAAGACGTAAAAATGAGCAGAATCCTCACCCCCTCTTGCCAGACCTAGCAGGGGCAAGGCAGGGATTTCTGAGGGCCAGAGAAGCCTTGACTGGTTGGAACTGGCTCTGCCCTCCGGCTCCCCTCTTGAGTGCAAACCCCAGAAGGCAGGAAATGAGGGTCAGGGAATGCACACCCAGATCTCCAAGCATGACTCCCAGGCTACAGAGAAAGTAAGGACCAATGTCAGCATCAGAACAGTGCTCCTCCAAGTAAACAGACAGGAACTCCAACAAAAACTTCACATCCCTCCAGGCAGGAGGGCAATTTACTGCAGTGCTCTAAACTAGGAATTTTTGTAACGGGACTAATTATGTTGACTAGGATACTGCTAAAACACAGACTGGACTGACAGTAGATCTCAGCTCCACCTATACGGCATGCTTTATTTTTTTCTGTGGCAAGATTTTCAGTGTAACAATCAAGTTCAATTCTGTTAATGATTTGGGAATAGAAGACTATTTTTAGTCTTTTAAACTAGTGAGAGATTATACTTCACCATAGCAATTGTTCTTTCTCTATAAATACCTCCACAGTTAATCATCCACAAGTGAAGATGAGAATGACTTGTGTTAGGGATGTTAGGACTGTTGTCACCTTCTCCAGTTGCTCTAGCACAGAATCCATCCTGCCCCAGTACCTCGAGACCAGACCCATGCCCTACAACCTGAGTCTGAGCTACAGATGCAGCTGCTGCTGTCCCATAACTAACACCAATGGCCAGGGATGCTCCATATTTCATTCACACACACTCAGGTCTCCCCTGTACGTTGCAGCACACGCACACACAGAGAGCATAGAGAGTGAGATTACGGTGAAAGGTAGTTAAGAAAAGATTTAACAAGGAGATACAGGAAGACAGGACATACAGTAGTGATCATGCACAGGGCTCAGACAGACAAGCATACCGACCAGTCCTGTTTTACACACTACCAATGCCCTTTATATGCCTTCCTCCCTATCACCCCCTCTTTCCCTCTCTCCTCCCTCTCCCCCTGCACATCAGTTGACACAGTCCCACCAACCCACTACAAGATACAAAACCACCAGGCTCTCATCTTCGTCCATTGCAAAGTCCCAGTTTGCCTCAGTTTCTTGAAAGTCCATCAATTCCACATATCTGTGCAATTTATCATTATCTTGTATTAAAGTAAAAAAAAAAAAGCCAAAAAACCCCAAAAGACAAACAAAAAAAAGTCAAAAAAACCAAATAAACCCAAACAAGCAAAACCCCACAAACTAGTGTAATGTTTTAACAATGAATTAAAACAATTATGTTTGCATTTGCAGTAGAAGTCTTTTGAGCTTCAAGCCCTGCCTAAATACATGCTGTAGAAAACTAGACCTTTGTGTTATCCTGGCTTTGTGATATGGGGAGAAAGGGTGAAGTAGGACTGTCACAGGCAACTAGCAACAGGACAAGAGGAAAAGACCTCAGCCTGTGCCAGGAAAGATTCAGTTTGGACATCAGGAAGAATTTTTTCATTGAAAGAGTGGTTAAGCTTTGGAACAGGCTTCCCAGGGAAGGGGTGGAGACATCATCCCTGAAAGTGTTCAAGAAACGATTGGACGTGGCACTTGGTGCTAAGGTTTAGTTGACATGGTGGTGTTTGCTTAAAGGTTGGACTTGATGATCTTGGAGGTCTTTTCCAGCTAATGATTCTATGATTTTATCAAAATAGAAAGGAGCAGAATGGAGCAATAGTGAATTCTGACTAGAAGAGTTTCCTAGGTAACACTTCTAAGCTAATTCACATTCAATGTCCTGCAGCTTTATCATTTTCAAAGAAAAAATAAGATTGCAGGAAGTAAGACTGAGCCTACCATCTGTTCACGTTTGCCTACATATTCCTTCATTCTACGTGTAGATTTTGTTCCAGTGGAGCTTGAGGACTTCTGACATGTTCAGAATTTGCAGTTTTGACAAGGCCACAGGACAACCAGAACTGTCAAACATGTAGTACACAGATCGCTGGCACAATATAAATGAAATATATAATATATTGGGTGTGAATCAGATCTGCTGCTGATGCCAACAATCTGTGTTAGCTGAATAAATTAACATGCCCTGAATATGTCAAACACACTGTTTGTATATAGCAGTGGGGAAGAACATTCAGAGAGAGGGCTAATGTTGGGGTTTTTTTATGGATACAGTTTATAAAAAAATGGGTGACAGAATACAAACATATTTAGGTAGCTATATGAGACTGATAACTATATTTACCTTTCATTTTGTCTAGCTTGACAATATTGGGCTTCCAGCAGGTGAGACAGTCCTAGTGGCTGATATAAGAAAATTCCAAGAGTCGTAAACATTTTTTTTTTAAATAAATGAAAATAAACATTTTTTTCCCATATAGTATTTTTGGGTTTAACTACTTATAAAGCCACTGCACATTCAAGTAAATCTTCATTAGAAGACAAAACTTCATTCCCAGAAGAATTTGTCTGAAGATGTCTCAAGAACTTGTTTTTTTAGAAACAAATCTTCAATGGATTATCATCTTTTCTTGCTTAAAACCTGAGGAAACCATAACTGTTGTACTTGCATGCATACATTGGGGAATACAGTCTATGTTAATCTTCTAAATTTACATAAATTACTATCCAGATGCCCACCAACTGAACAATTTCTCAGAACCTATTTCAGAAACCTGAAAAAAACTGAGGGAGAAAAGTGCAAAAAGTGAAGTACTTTTCTAGAACACACAAATGCAAAAGTGATACACCTTTCCAGAAGATGCTTTACACTTCCTAGTATCCATTGGCTAATCCAATTGTCATGAACTATAAACTTAAAATCTTTTAATAGCAGGTATTAGAAGACTACTCTCTCTAACTCTATTTTCAATAAAAGATGGATGTCTCATGGAAAGCAAAGATAAAACAAGTTATCAGAATAATAAGTTCACTTCTAAAGTCCAGTCTCAGAGGAAAACAAGTTACTTCAGAAAAAGATGGATTGATGTAATTTATTGTCACCATGTGTTTTCTCCTTGTATGACAAAACTTTCTACAGTTTACAGTCAAGAAGCCCAAGTTAGGTGGGTTGCACAGGTAAATGCTACATTTTTTCATCTTAAAAAAGAAATGTGTAAAAAGAAATAATTTATGTTTAAAATATGTAAAATATTTACCATTTTGTTAATTACAAAAAGAATGGTAGATATATCTGCTATACAAAAAAAAAAAAAGTTGGAGTCCAATTCTGAGAAAGGTATAAGGGAGAGTAAAGAAAAAAAATCACCATTTTTTTGGCTAATTAGGTTTAAAATTCATTATCTCTGGGTAGTTTATGAAAGATTTTCATATAACTGAATTCTACTTTCTTAACTCTCTAAACCAGAGGTGGAGTAGATTTAATTCAATAGAATCAGATAGTTTACAGAAAATCGTATTTTATTCATAAAGAAATTGTTTAACAGTGACTCCTGTAACCTCAATGTTCCAGTGGAGATGTGCATTTTTCTTGGGATGACATTGCTCATTTTAAATTGTTTCTCCTCTTCTCAGGATCAAATGCAAAGTCCCTGTGACCACCCTGCTTAGTTCCTGCCCTCAAGACCTCTTTGATATTAAACATGTTATATATCTTCCAACTTCCTGTTAGGAAGGATATACAGCTCTCATATCTACTAAGATGTGTTTTTTGGCGTTTTTTTTTTTTGGTTGGTTGCTTGCTTGCTTTTTTGTTTGTTTTTTTCTCCCTGAACATGGTAGTTAATTTCACAATCTAGAGCTTTTTTACTCTCATAACACTTGCAAGAGTAAATGTAAAGCATGTTACAGAACACTTTCATCTTCATTTCCGTTTAAAATCTCGTTCTTCAATTAAAAATAAAATACTGAAAGAGAACTGCTGAAATATGTATTGGGATGGTAAACTCAGCATTATTTCACCAAAGTGCTGGTATCTAGACCTATATTTGTTGGTATAGATATGCACAAGAAGATTAACCATTTCAAGCCTCCTTGGGAAAGAAAGGCCTGTCTTTCTGCACAGGAAGGCATGCAGAAGACTTGTTTTGTCAAGATGTCCAACTATGACTTAATTTCAGATGATTAAAATTAAGTAAAGTTTCTACACACCGTTTTTTTTTTTTCCAGCTGGATATTATTTGAATGTTTTAAAGGATAGAATTTACTCCCTTGTTTTGTCAGTTTAGTTTTGCAGATCACACAGTGGCCTGCCCACAGACAGATTAAATAAGTAGCTTCAAAATAATGATCTCTTACAACAAATTTTTTGACAGAGTATCCATAGTAAGCACATTAAAAAATGGTAATTCTCCTTTATATTTTTCTTAGCTATAATTAGTGGACGCTGTGAAGAAAAAGCTGGAGCCATCTCATTTTGGAAGCCTATTTAAGGGAGAGAAAATGGAAAAGACAGTATGCTAGAGGGTATTTTATGCACAGTTTGAAGAGGGCTGCATTTATTCCCAGGAACATTTAAGATAGATATTCTCATAATATTCTATAAAGCTCTCTTTTTGTCTATTTTGACCATAGAACTGAATATATGGGGATCTGTTCTGCAGCATCCCAGAAGGTCGTCCTAATTCTGGAGAACCATCTGGAGACTTCATCTTTTAACAGTTTCTTACTAGCAGACCATCACTACCTACTTTTGCTCCAGAAATTAATATGAGAAATATGATTTGTGCAAAAGGGGATCACTGAAGTTTTCCAGAAGATGTATGACTGTGGAAAACTATAAAACCAGACTGTAAAGTCTGAATGCATCTCTAGCTGCAATGTGTGACAAATGGATTTTATGAAGGGGTTCAGAAGAACTTGAAACTAATTTAGGGTTTATTACTGCTGCTCCTCAGTTGTCCAGATACCAAAAAAAGTGTCCAAAAAAAATCAGGATTAAAAGGGTATCAAGGTATTGCAAATACTTTCTTTTCCATTTCACTATGAATTCGTGATTCTTTTGAAACAGATGACTGTACAAATTTATAATATTTTAACATAATCATATCTTATGCTTTACCTTCTGAAAGGTTATTCAAATATTCTCTCAGTCTGCAGTGTGATTTTAGATGTTATTTCTTCTCTGTGGGTGAATTTTCTGTTTTCTTTGTTTTATACTGTTCAAATGTCACTTGAACAATGTTTGTGGTATGCAGTTTACCTCCCTTTATTTTTCATGCACAAAATAAATTATTTATTTATTTATTTTTGTTACATTTAAAAACATACATGACATCACCTCATGCTAAATTAACTATAGGGGCTTATTTTGCCTTTTCTTTAATCTATGATGCAAGTACATATCACATTATCACTGATCTCTGCACCCTGTTGTATCCCCAAATAAAATAACATGCTTGGAAATCTTTGCAAAACAAATTCCTGTCCTCCATCTCTTGGATATAGCTAGAAAGTAGCCATGGAAAAAGAAAAATCTGCAAACATATTTCAAAATTGCTTCCAGTCTACATTTCAGTAAAACTGCTATCCATTATTTTATTCTTTTTCAATGCTAAGGATGTTTTTAGCTGCCAATAACTAATGTAGGTAGAGAGAGAGGGTAAAACCAATTTTAAAATCTTTAAATATTCAATTGTCCATATTAAATGAAGAGAAGAAAGAAGAGGAAACAAAGGAAGATAGAGGAGAAGAGAGGCAGAAAAGAAAGGAAGGGAACAGAAGAGGGATAACATGAGTATTACTTGTCTCAATTGTTCATTTGCTACTCATAAAACACAATTCCCAATGATTCTCATTCCCAAATTTACTACAGAATATTGAACTCTGATGCTATTTGTCAACACAAGACTGAAAATCTTATTTGCATTTGCTTGTTTCCTCTGCAGAATTTTAAGTCCTAATCAAAATTTTTCTAATGCCTTGGTTTTCCTTTTTTAGTGATGTCCTTTTAGGTAAAAAAAATATTCTAATAATGTTATAGGGTATATGATAAGATGTTGATCTCTACAAGTATGAAGAAGCACAAAGTTATAATGGCAAGCAGTGAAACCCTAATAACCTAATCAGAGAAGCAAAAATGCTAATTCTGCTCCTCCAGGATGATCAGGTTCATGAGCCAGGAATGTCAATCACTACTATGAGTAAATGGAAGAGGTTCTCCAGATTACCTTACAAGCTGAGAAGAATTACTTTCTAGTGGGTATGGGACACATTATAAGATGCAGAGGAGTGCATTTTGGGATCATACAGGACATATGGGATGTTTAGAAGAAGAATCAAAGGAAGAGAAAAGAAAGTATCAAGGTTTAGAAGGGATCAATCATGAGAAAATCGATGTATAAAGGGTATGGTTGTGTGTTTAACAGGCTACTGATCAGTACATGTTTGACCATGTTCTGTACCTGATGTCATATTGAACTCCATTTCTAATTATTTTCCTGCGTGAAATGTTCTTTCATATATTCTGTGTACTTCTGTGAGTACCTCTTGAGATTTATATGCCAGCAGATGGACTGGGATTGTAGGTCAGAGGGAATAATATTTCTCTGGTACTAATTGGAGCAAGAAGTAGTGTATACATTGGTGTGTGATAACTAGCAAATAAAAAGCCAGATTAGTCAGCAAGTTGGATAAATTCTTGGGAACCCTAAGTTTGGATCAGACCAGATAATGGAAAAATGTGAGGGTTTGCAAACTGGCTACTGGAGGGACCAGTAAGTCCAAGTCAACTACTGGAGATGCTGTTGGATCAACTGAGAAACACATTTGCATGTGTGTGTCCACGCATGAGGCAACTGGAGGCAGGAAGTTCCAAAGGGGCATGTGTGTGTAGGTGGGGATATGTGTACATGTTAACCTGTAGGACTCAATGACTCTCATGACAAAATACCAGCAGCTGAGGAGAAAGAGGATACAGGGACGGTTTGGGGATCCACTAGGAGACCTTCATCCTAAACTGCCATAGAAAAGAATGGAACAAGGCCATTGCTGCTGTTTGTGTTTGCATGACTACTATGTACCCTAACTGTGCTAATCTCTGTGTCTGGCTGTACTTGCAAGTAGATGTGTATTGCATAGGTGTGATCTTGTGTATCTATGGAGAACATATGCTTACCCTGCCTACTGGTCGGACATGGGATCACAGAGCTGAAAAAACCTTGCCTTTTCCCAACTACCAGATTCAGCAATGCCTAACTAGTCTACTCTCTGTTTCATCCCAAATGCCTGGTTAATTATGTCAATATTATATTTTTAACTTCACCATAACTGCTTCATATTCTATGCCACACGGAAATTAAAATCAATTGGAAAAAAAATTAAAAATTGTGTTTTCAGTAACTTAAAATACAATAACTGATTTCTGGTCATATATATATACCCCTCAGCTTCTTCTTGTAGATTTTCCTTAAGCTCAGTTTTAAGTAGAATTCTATATAGTCATTGTAGAAACAGTACAGAAACAGAAACCTGTACAAAACTTCAAGGAAGACACAGACATTGTGCCTTTCATAGTAGGATATGTATTCTGAAGTATGCTTCAGAAAAGGGAAAATAAATAAGTATCTAGGTGTTGAGTAAATAAAGGGTCCCAAACTAAAATGAGGACAGGAGTTTAAAAATACAGACAGCAAAAAATAATGAATAATTAACACAGATTAAGCAGAAGTACTTGAAAGAGTTTGCTATGCAAATTTACCTTGCTGGTTGCAAACATTTCTCATTAGGGATGTGTTAAATGGATCAGTGAAGGTGTTGCAAATTTGAACTCTTAAGAGCTGCCTGAACGAAATCTGACAAATTTCAAATGTCTCTTAAATGGAAAGTATTCCAGTATTTTTTAGTGTCTTGTCAGCATCATGGACAGTGGGATTGTGAGCAGCCTTAACAAGTTTTCCAACAACACCAAACAATAGACACTCTGGCGGTAAAGGATGCCATCCAGAGGGACCTTGACAGGCTTCAGAGGTGGGCCTATGTGATTCTCATGAAGTTCAAAAAGGCTTCTGGGATAGGGCAGTACCAAGCACAATTATGTTCTGAGTGGAAAAGGAATTGACAAGAGTCCTGAAGAGAGGAACTTAAGAGTCTTTGTGGGTGAAAAGCTCAACATCAACCAGTAATGCATGCCTGCAGCCCAGAAGGCTAACCGCATCCTAGGCTCCCCCTTTAGTCTGCTCTTGTGAGACTCCACCTGGAGTACTGTTTCCAGCTCTAGGGCTCCCAACACAATAAAGATGTGGACCTGTTGAAGAGTCCAGAGGAGAGCCACTAAGTTGATCACAGGGCTAGAACAACTTTACTATGAGAGAGGCTGAGAGAATTGGGGTTGTTCAGCCTGGAGAAGAGTAGACTCGTGGGATTTTATCCAAGGAATTGTTCAACATACTAAAACATTCAGATTGGTCTATGCAGAGCAGAAGCTTCCTGCAGCAATCTTCAGGACAGCCAAAAACTCATACTGAAAGTGTTCTTACACAAATCAGTTAAAACTTTTATTGTGGAGGTCTGGAGTTTAGTCCATCACTTTGACTGAGATCTGCTCACTGTATCAAAGAAGACAATTAGTTTACCTATATGGTTTACTAGCTGAGGAGATCATGGACCACAAAGAGAACTAATGATTTGAGAGTGCTATAAGTGCACACAGGCACAGTCATCATACCCATCTACACCACAAGTATAACCATGGAACAAACCTGAGTTTCAGTTCTAAAACTTCTATTTCAAAGCAGTTCCTTCACTATTACCCCTGAAGGGATTTAATAAGTGAGATTTCCTTCCTTACTGGCACAGATTATCAGAATCTTATGGAGACTAATTTTATTACTGCTAGTTCTATTATTTTTGTTGACTCACTTTTGTATTAACGTTTCCTGGCTGTATTCACAATTTGCTATTTTTTGTTTTGCAACACCCAAGGTTACACATACTACCATTTTGAATAGGAAATGGCAGCATTATATCATAAGCTGAAAGCAAAGACTAGAAACAGATTACATGTGGAATAACTATGTGTGGATAGAAAAACACATTAAAGTAGAGTACACAGACATATGCTAGAAATTTTAAATATCCTGTTATCCTATCTTACTTCCATAGCAATAACCTCACTTAGGGTCATGACTGTCTGCAAAAGTGAGAGCTATAAATTTAGGTATAGATCTTTATATCTTGTATTTTTATTTACACATCCATCCAATTTCATGCCAGATAAAAGCTAACCTAGAATTTTATATGTGTGAGTATTTGGAACTACTGAAGGGCATAAGCTATAATTTTAAACTCTTTAAGTTTCACATTTTGTAAGTATATATTATCATCAGACAGGTGCTTCAAGTATGGGTCTGTTGCTGCAGAACATGTGAAGGAGTTAGATGTACTTTGACCATAATAGATTTTTTCACAAATTTTATTGAGAGGTTCTTTGTCCAAATGTTTAGGACAGCAAAGTTTGGTTTGGCATTCCTTTGTCTTGCCAACCTCCTTAATGTTTCTCCTAGACATTATCCATGTCACAGACTTAACAAGTAGATTTCAACCTCACTTTCCATGTCTTTAATAAAGATGACTGTATATGAGCTAGGTGTATTGAAATTCCCTTTACACTTAATGGAGATGTATGTAGTGAATATAGGTAACAGGTCCTAGAGAGCTATCTAACTGATCTATATGGTTGCTTACATTATGATGAAATGGATCAGTCTTGAGATGTTTGACAGTACTGACTATATCTCAGTATTGATATATTGATTGTGAAGATGTCTAGCTCACATATAGATGCAAGTTAGTTGTATGAATCTGGAACTAAATGCTGTTGATAAGTTTAATTTCATTGAATAAATGGCAGAGACTCCATGCAAACTGAAGTTGTATAGAATACCATAGGCACATCTTCATGTTGAGGGAGAAAGGTGGTTTTAACATAAAACGTGGAAAAGCCATCCCAGGGCAAAGTACAAGCAATTAAAATAGCTGAATTTTTTAAAAGAAAACATGAAATACTTTATTAATTAAATAACTGTTAATTTAATAATTAATTTTAATTAGACTTAGAAATTATAAGTTCAGAAAGTATGCCTAGAGGTTTTCATTTTTTTTTTTTCACTTCTTTACTATTTTAATGCAAAAAGTCCTTGCTCAGCAAGTCCTGAAAGCCTAATGTGAGAACCAGGATTGGACACACTTTCTGTTTGCTTACTAACATTAGAAGTAAAAGAGTTCTTGAAAAATCTGTTATATGCGGAAAGATATGGAGAAAACTAGAATGAAAATCCCACTTTTTCTACCCAGCACTATTCTCCAGACAGCAGTTATTGTGATTGCTATTAGTAACTATTCTCAATACCTTTAACAATAATATTTTAGATGATCTTGTTAAATACTGTGTTGGTTTTTAATATTACTTAGAATACACAGTAAGTACAGCCCATTATTGTGATCATAAGCAGCATTTCATTCTGCTTTTCTAAATCTCTAGATATCGAGATCAACCAGCTTTTCTTTATATGCTGTTGCTTTAAGCTCTCTGTCAATTTCATTTTTTCTCTGAAATAATATTCCATGACTAGAAAAAAAAAAAGTTTTTTCCAAGACATTTCTACATTCTCATTTTATGACCTCCATAATTTTATCCCACTTTTTCCATCTGTACTATAAGGATAATAAGTTTGATATTTCCTTGGCTATTGACATATTACATGAAGGATGACATGGGGGAGAAAGAGGATTGGACAGCTGAACTAATTAAAGTGTTTCAAATGCTCACTGAGTGAAGTACTATAAATACATGTATCACCATCTGCTTGCTTACTGATCTTACTTGTAGCACTATTATTGCCTTCTCAAAATAATTTGATAACAAAAATAATATTTGTCTTATTTGCACACATATTTGCTCCTACCATGATACACTTAACAAAGTGTTGCCTGTTGTGTCAGATAGCATTTCACCAATTCTAGTATACTACTGTCTCAGAAAAAAAAAAATAAATCTGTCATTCCTCCAAGCTTTGCATTCAATATAACCAAAGGTTATTCTATATTTGAAGTGTCCATGGAGCTTCCTATTTTCCTTACCTAACGATATGTTATTTTAGTCTACTATATCTTCTTAGTTGGCTTTTTTTTTAACTAGTGCTTGCTTAGTTGGTAGCTTTGCCCTCAGGCAAGGGTTTGATGAGCTTATGAATGGGCATGATGCCATGCAAACAGATGTGATAGAAAATAATCAGCCAACAGGCCCTCTGTATGTATCAAATGTGTTTCTAAAGGGCAAGATTCTAATCTGGAAATATTCAAATAACTGCTTACCCTATGTAGTATTTGGATAAAGGATCTACTATTGTTGATGGAGTTCTGAATTCCACTGAAACACTTTACTTTCAGGGAAAACAATAAAAATGGTTTTTAAATCACACAGAGAAGTATTTTATACTCTTAAAAACAAATATCAACTTGTTAGTAGAGCGAAGGGATTCCCCTTCTCTTTTTCTGGGTAGAAAATTTCATGCAACGTGCAAAACTTGATTTTTAAACTGTAGTTTCCAGAAATCAACATTGACTTGTATCTCACATTCAGACATTCAAAAGATGAATGTATTTTTTTTTATATTAGTGATATAAAACCTTTCTTTATTTAAAAGGGAAAATGGATTTATCCAGATTGCCACTCAATCTTACTATCATAGATATCTAATACTGAAAAGAATACCTTATCTTCTAGAACATCCTGTCATTTATTTTCATTGTTGCTATAGCTTTGTATTGAGTTTGTGCAGACAGGCTTTGGTACCAGGGCAGTGACAGGGGTGACTTGTTTGAGAAGCTACCAGAAGCTTCCCCCATGTCTGATAGAGCCAATGCCAGCTGGTTCCAAGATGGACCCCCTGCTGGTCAAGGATGAGCACATCAGTGACAGTGCTTCGGGGATAGCATATACAGGAAAGGGGAAAAAAATTGTTATGCAAAATCAACTGAAAAAAAGAAGAGTGAGAACATATCAGAGCAATAGCCCTGCAGACACCAAGATCAGTGAGTAAAGAGACAGGGAGGTGCTCCAGGTTCCAGAGCAAAGATTCCCCTGCAGCCCCTGGTGAAAGTCACGGTGAGGTAGGTTGGCCCCCCCAGCCCATATAAGTACATGATGGAATACAGGTCCACCTGCAGCCCGTGAGGATCCCATGCCAGAAAAGAT
Organism: Campylorhamphus procurvoides; assembly: GCA_013396655.1. NCBI lineage: Eukaryota > Metazoa > Chordata > Aves > Passeriformes > Dendrocolaptidae > Campylorhamphus > Campylorhamphus procurvoides. The sequence goes on from WBMV01005713.1 coordinate 28,942, forward strand.
GGATGTGTCCTGAAGGAGGCTGGAGCCTCATAAGAGGTCTTCACTTGAGCAGGCCCCTGACAGGACCTGTGTACCTGTGAAAAGAGAAGTCTCCACTGGAGTAGGTTTGCTGTCAGGATCTGTGATCCCATGGGGAACTGATGCTGGAGTAGTCCATTCCTGAAGGACTGTCATGCATGGGAGGGACTCCACACTGGAGCAAGGACAGGTTGTGAGGAGCCCTACCTGTGAGGCAGGAGGAGTGGCAGAGACAACATATCTCTATTGACTGCAGGCCCCATTCCCCCCATCCCCCTGCACCACTGAGAAGGCAGAGAACTAAGAACTAAAGTTGAGCCTATAAAGAAGAAAGGGGTGGAGGGAAGGTGTTTTAAGGTTTAGGTTTTATTTCTCATTATCCTACTCTGATTTGATAGGTAATAAATTAATTTCCTCATCTTCAGGTTTTTTTGCCCATGACAGTATTTGCTGAATGATTTCTCCTTGTCCTTATCTCAACCCATAAGCCTTTTGTTGTATTTTGTCTCCCTTGTCCAGCTGAGGAGACAGATGATAGGGTGTCAACCCATCACAAGATTTTACAGGTGAAATGAGGTAAAAGTTTGGACCACTGCAATGTTAACCTAATAAATAAGTAAATAAATAACACAGATTAGTGTCATAGCTTGATTTTCTCATAATGTCTTCTCAACATGTCTGTATTTGTGTGCATATGCTCAGGATGGTCTTCCCTCATTCCTGTTTGTGGTTTCTTTTTATTATTTTCAAGATCATCTTTTATCCTTCATCCTTTATTTGCCAACCTGGCCCGTGACTTTCTCAGCTGACTGTGACTCATCTTCTCCCTCTCTTGATGTACCTTGTTCAAAACTCTCATCATCTGTTTGAGCAGGTTGATAATTACACACACACTTGTAGACACACAACTGAATTGAATAATAGGGATAGACTCATCATGCGGACCATAATTAGACTCACGGATTTGAAAATCTATAGATTGGTGTCCAGTGTTTTAGTAAATATTAACTTTAGACTGTAGAGTTTCTGTTAGAGTGGTAGCTGACTGTATTGACTATCTCTGTTAATTATAATGAGATTTGAGAGACCTGGATTTCATGTAGATTCCTATGTTCAATGTTGTCCTCAGGTGTTCCCTAAGCATGCAATACAACCTGGAGTGTCCTAAATTATCCACTTTGACCTCCAGCCACTAACCCGGAAACATGTTGATATATTCTCTATCTTCTGTGTTGAATCTGCAATGTTTTCTCAGATATCCTAAGGATCTTAATAGATGGTAGTAACCTGCCTTAAGGTAGGTGGTTTGAGCTGTTAGAGACCTAAATCTCACTCTAAATGTTTTCAAGAACTAAAGTAGAGCTTGGAGCTATTATTATACTTGCACCGAGGAAGAAATTAGGAGAAATAAGTCGTCCTTGAGTTTGTTTTATACATATGTTTGCCAGGCAGGCAAAAGCAGACACAGATCTGCAATTTCTTGCTCAACCAGCTTAGGACCTAGAAGTGGCATGCACATGTAACATGCACTGAGGCACACGGCAAAAAATACCATAGTAGGTATAAAAACTTGTCACAGGCATTTGGCTGCAGCAGAGCTTGAAGAGAATAATGAATACAAACCAATAAGAAAATGGGCTTTTTAGGTCCGATGACACAGAGAAAAACTTGTTTTCTTTTTTTGGTTGTTTGTTGTGGGGTTTTTTTAATAGACAATCTTACAGTTCTATAAAATGTTACCAAGCAATATAATAATAGAAACACATAAATAGATTTTACTTTTGCTTTCTCAAAAAAAACCCCAAAAAACAAAACCCCACACAAAATAATCTATTGATTGCATTATAGTTTAGAAGTTACCTAGCATTTTAAAGCTTTAAAATTCTTTGAAGCCCTATTTTAATATTTGACAATGTCATTAGCTAATAAATCAATAGGAGAACAGCTGGGATTATTCCCACTATTGATGTAATCTTAGGACTGTTTACTGCTCCTAGTTTGCATTTTGCAATGCATGCAGCTCTTTCACTGACTAACATGTACTTCTGCCTGTTACTAGGTAAGGTAAACTAATGAAAAAAACAAACCCTAATAAGGCAATCATTTTATTTCAGTAGAAACATTTCATTTTAGTTGAGGGGAAAATCTGGTAATTCTGGCTAATTATATTCTTGGTGTCCCAATAAATGTTATTGGGACAGAGTGACGTACTTTCCCAACTGATTTTTCAGACAAAGTAAATAATTTTGTAGTTCTTGCTCACAAAGTGAATAGCAGTGTACAGATTCTGTTGATATTTTGTCAGTTAAAGTTTCTTTTTCTGTGTACAAATAAAATTTAAATAAACAGTACTCTAGATCCAAGCTTTTAGATCAGAAAACTTTATTTTTAAAAAAAAAAAACTTTCTGTTTCATTAAACCAAACTGCAGAATCTTTTTTTTACCTCTCTCCTCACTTCCCCTGCCACAAAATAATTTGTCAAGGGTTGTACACCCATACCAGACAGCACTTAAAAGAAAGAAGTGAGCAGCCTTAACAAAAATATCCTAAAAAAGGTTTTTCAAGGCAGTTCTATCTTAAGAACAAAAGCTCCAATATGAAATGTAGATCAAATTTGAAACCTTGAATATTATCATGAAGCTAAAGGATCATTCTTAGGCCAACTACAATAAGCAGTGATACCTTCATCAAAAGCATTTCTTGTAAAGCCTATGTTCAATAGCATTTATCAAAAGTACTCACTTAAAAAAAACCTGTTGTTCAGTCTTACATGCATATTTTTCAGTCCATTTGGCCAAAGAATCAGAAATTCATTGAAATTTTATTTATGGAAAGAATTGTATAATTTATGACAAATAGAAATGGCTTAATCATAATGTTTTATTTGTTGTTTATTAGCCTCTCAGTCTTTTAAATCTGCATGCTTAACTCACAGTTCTCTTAATCTTCAACTGCTTAAGTGCTTACAGCACTTAATTAGTTTCCCATTTCAAAGCTTTCATCTTCTTGGCAGACCTTCTTGATCCCTTCTACATTGAAAAAAATACACCCACCAAGACCATTCAATTATTATATTTCTTATTATAGATTTTAATACCTGACAAGAAGTTAATCCTCCTTCAGCAAGAGATTCTATGGCTACTTAGACAGAGTTAGTATAGAGCAGTTATATCTGATCTTCCTCTTCTGTAAAAACATGAAATCTATATTGCGATGTCTCTCAGAGAGCTGACAAAATTGCCTTTTTGTGCATTTTCAGCTTATACAGTGATGCGTTGTATATCATTCTGGCCAGATTCACTGAAGGGTGCTTCCTGTGTAGCTCTGGTATGATTAAAGTGGTTAAATGAAATACAGCTCTGGTCTGCACAGAATAGAACTATCAAAAAAGGAAAGGCAGAGATGGTACAATACCAGTCTTTCCTTTCTCTCCTCATCGGTACTGAGATTGAATGAATTCTTATAGTAGTGGGAGAAGCTACCCAGCACTTCACAAATTTTTTTGTTACCCCCTTTCCTCCTTACCACCCTGCATGAGAAAGGGCTGTTTTCCAACCAACTTTAGCAATCCAGTTTGGTGCCCTACTTGGCAGCTCTATATGAGAACAGTAGACCCTGGGGTATCCTTTGCAGCTATCTTTAATCAACAATAGAGTGACAAAATCCAGGGCTGGGAATCATGGATCTTTTTCATTACATATGTTAATAATAGGCATGACTAGATTAAGTTGCACCTCAGCAGAAGGAATTGGGGGCTTAAAAAAGAACCAGGTGTGGTGGACCAAAATGTTCAAAGTAGAAAACCTCTTTTTATTATATCTGAGGACTGACAGTGCATCTTCATATGCACTGTTCCTTCCAGTTTCCATTAATGCTGCACACTTCATTCTTACCTCAGTTTTAGTCTCTCTTTGCTCCATGTCACTCCAGAAACTCTGGTTAAATTTTCTATTTACAGAAGGTTCTGTCTGAGCTAGACTGCTCAAGCCAGCATTTTAGAAGCAGGAAACCTTCTTTCTGCAGCCCAGCCACATACTTTTAGCAAACATCCAGTAAATATTAAATAAATAATTACAATTTCTTACTTCATTGGGTTTGTGTAACAAGGCTTTACTAACAGGGTGAAGGCTTAAATTAAGGTTTCTGTGAGAAGACTCCATGAGCTGCCCCTGTGTCCAACAGAGTCAGTTCCAAGACCGACCCTTCACTGGTCAAGGCTGAACCTATCAGCAATACTGATTGAGCCTCTGTGAAAATACATTTCAGAAAGGGTAAAACCTGTTGTGCAGCACCTGTGTGAGAAAGCAGTGAGAAAATGTGAGACAAACACCTCTGCAGGTACCAAGGCCAGCAAAGAAGGAGAGGTAGGAGGTGCTCCAGGTGCTGGAGCAGAGATTCCCCTGCAGTCCATGGTGTAGACCATGGTGAGTCAGGATGTCTCCCTGCAGCCCATGGAGGTTCACAGTGGAGCACAGATCCATGTGCAGCCCGTGGAGCAGGTGGATCTGCTCTGAAGAGCAGGGCACACCAGAGCAGGTGGATGTGCCCTGAAGAAAGCTGCATGCCATGAAGAGCCCAAGCTGGAGCAGGATCCTGGCAGGAACTGAGGCCTCTGAAGAATACACGCAGGATCAAGCTTTCCGGAAAGAACTGTAGCCTGCAGGGAACCCTAGAGCAGTTCTTGAAGAATTTCAGCCTGTGGGAAGGATCAACACTGCAGAGGCTCATGAAGGGCTGTATCTTATGGTAGAAGCCAGAGCAGGAAAAGAGAGTGGAAAGGAAGGAGCAGCAGAAACAAAGTGTTACGAGTTGTCTGCAACCCACACTCCCCATCTCTCTTGCACAATCGAGGCAGGAGGAGTTAGAAAACATATCAGTATAATTAAGACAAGGAAGAATGAGGGGGATAAGGAAAGCATTTTTTAGTTTAATTTTAGTTCTTTGTAACATTGTCCTACTCTGTTATTGATCAATAACAAATCAAATTAGTTTCCCTCAAGTCTTTTTGCCTACAATGGTAATTAATGCTGATCCACAAATTTTTTTTCATCACATTTCCTTGTCTTGTTCTGCTGACGAGAAAGAGTGACAGAGCAGCTTGGTGGGCATATGAAGACTAGCTAAGGTCAATCCACTGTGGTTAATATAGACATTTCTAAAAAAAAAAAATTAATAAATAAAAACTATTTTGTCAACAAAGGTAAAAGGGCAAGATGTGTTACAACCATGGCAGTATGAAAGGGGATGAATGTAGGCATACATTAAAACTGCATAGTACATTCTTAAGGATGGGATTAATATGAATGCTACAGCAGTCAGACTCAATAACAGACTGAAGATGCCCAGAGAAATAAAAAAGTTTTCAAGGATTCAGGATATTTTTAGGTTTTAGTCTATTTAAAAAGCAATGACTTCTTTAGTGGAAGAAAAAGGTTATGAAAGAAAAGACAAATGTGTAAAATGTCATTTTTCAATGATGGAAAGGATGTTACTCTGACATGCAACAGCCTGTCTAACACACACACAAGGTTTATAATGGAGCCCTAGGTAGTGTGTAGAGATAGAGCCCATCTCAAAACTATAGAGGAGCATCAGCCCTTATGTCTCACAATTGTAAGCTTTTGTCCAGTGCTGTCAAGCAGCACAGAGAAGAGATGCTCAGTGACTGACTTTGCAGAAATCATCTGATTCTGCTAAAATTCTGTAAATATGATACTAATTGGCCAAATTACAGCAGTAGCAGAGAAGGAAGCAAAATGAAACCAATTTTAATTACCTCTCTTTCTTGCAAAATTTTTGCAAGACCACTGTCTCAGTTCAAAGGAGAACTAAGATATCTATGTTGGCCAATAAATAATCCCTCTCTTTTAAATTTAGAGAACAGAACTTTAATTAGGAAAAAATATANTGACCAACTGCTGTGAATGGTCCATTGTTCTTGGGGAATGAATAGAGGGTGTAGAATACACAGCTTTAATCACTCCCACACAGTGATAACTGGTCCCTCCTGCTGAACTAGGACAACCACTCTCTCTGAGGTCCTTTTTTGGGTAGTTTCCAGAAGAGATGGAGAGGTACAAAAGAAGCAATATTGAATGTATAATAGTTGTACTGGTGGGTTAATATATGAAATAATAACTTTTTCATCATAAGAAATGTAAAACTTCTATTTCTTCTAGCTCTGGAAGAACTAGAATTGCATTGTGTTCTCAAGGGTTAAACTGTTTTTAAATCTGTAGTTTCCTGTTCATCTTCATGGAATGATTTTCTTTGTCAAATTTTGTTGAGTTTGTTAATTGTAGAAGTTCAAAAAAGCTTGCATTAACCATACAGGAAGTGAAAATTTTATATCTCAACAATTTAAAATGTAAAAAGTGAAAGAAAATTTTGTTCTTGCTCAGAAAGTTTTGTTGTTGCTGTGGTTGAATGGAAGTTTCTTTGTGTAGTAAATACTGAAAGTTTAAAGGACTTGTCTTCCTCTTCAGGAGACTTGTTCAATTCACTCTTGTCTTGGTTTTATTGATGCTCAATTTCAAAGTAAAATAAAAGATGATCTCTTCTGCATGAGTACTTTAAAGCATCTGCCTTTCAGGGTCAGTTCAACTCTTTTTAATTCAGGGCTTGATTTTAAGTAATTTCTTCAATGCATCAATGAGTCTGTCTTATTATTCTCTGTAAAGAGCTGTTGAATAGGGCTATGATTCTATGATCATTTGTACATCTAAGGTTCCCCCTTTGGTTGCCTCACTGACTTCTCACAATAAATTTTCCTTTTTCTGGTTTCCAGTACAAAATCTTTTTCTTTTTTTTTTTTTTAACTTTTAATCACTAAAATGAGCACATCTGGTATGAGTATCTTTGATTGTGTTCTCTGTTGACCTGTAATCATCTGGTCAGTTTCTCATCTGCTCTTCTTGCTGTCACTAATTTCCTAAAGACATTTTGTATCAACAAGTCTATCTGCTTGAAAATGCCACCTGTTCTTGTTTGGCATTCTATATTCTGTTATTTGAAATGTAATCTAAAGTCTTTTTGAGTTATGCGGAGTTATTATGATCCAACAGATAATATTTTCCTGAATCTGATGCCGAAGAGTCTCTTTGATTTTTGATTTTTTAATTTTATAGATGTTAGAAATTATTGTAGATCTAATGTACTACTAATATAACTTTAGTAGCTGAATGTTTATACACTCTGACTCCATCCTATATCAACCCCTTAGAATTCCTTAAGCTGTTTAGTCTTTATTTCAAGGTAGAATTGCAGAAAAGGGCCATGAAGCCTGTACCACAAGATAAAGACAGGGACAGAAGGACCTCCAAATCTGGATCTTTGGAAGGCCTCCAAGGACCTGACGTGCTGTGAAGAAGACAACAAAGATGAAGAGAGGGTCCTGAGACCACAGACCTAATTCTTGATGGTGCATGGAGAGGGTGGTATGGGGGCAGGACTGGGGGAAATAACAGAATGAGATTGGATGGACACTATTATAAAAATCTGTAACTTAGTTGTAAGATAGAGGATTCTCATGTGAATGTATTCCTGGAGCCGGTGTTGGCTCATTAAAACTTGCTTACTTATCTTATCTCCTACTGGATGCCTGGATTTTTTTCTTCACTCCTTTAAGGCATCACACTCTATGATCACAAGAATCTGATTTGTATTATTCACTCCTCTGGAAAAGTCGCTGATAGATACGTTGTCATTCATGTCTCCAGCATCCTTGTAAATGGCAGTAGAATGAATAGGTTAATGCTCAATATTTCTTGAGCTTGTTCTTCTAATCCTTCTTGTAGATGAGTTTTCTCATTTCCTCATGGTTGTTCTTTTCTGGAATTAATGTTAACTATCTTCTGGGTGTTGCAGTTCTTTCATTTCTCATGTTGTTTTGTGTGATTGTGAAAGTCTCACATTTTTTAGTCCACATTATTTCCCCCTCCTCGATTCATGCTTGTCAAGCTTTACATTGATATTTGTACTTTTTCTTTCAAGAATTCTGAGATTTGCTTTTCCTCACTTACTTGAGATATATCTCTCCTGAGAGAATGTTCTCCAGGCTTATTTCAGCTCCTGTAATTGCACACTGTACAGTTTTTCAAAATCTTTTCACCACCACTTATTCATTTCATATCCTTAGTAATTTGTCAACACTTGTCTCTCACTGCCAACATCTTCAATTCAGGTCTTCCAGTCATCTGCCTTATCTCATCACATAAAGCCCGAGGCACATTTCTACTCCCATATTCTTTTGCTGCTTTGCATTCTTTGCTTACTGTTTGTTCCTGTATTCAATTTCTGTTTTGTCAATTTACTGTATTCTACTTTCAGACTTAACTCTTACAGTTTATCCTTGCTCAATGGTTTTTAACTGCTTATCATTTTACAGCTTATCTATTGCCTTCTGTTGCTCTCTTTAGCTTAGAATATTGGTTCTCCGGCTGCTCCTCCAATATTTAGCCATCCAGTTGTCTCACGTTCTTTCTCCACATGTATACATTTCTATAAGTAGTTTCATGGAACAAATCAAAGTACTTTCTTTTTATTCAAATTGGGCAACTTGATCCAGGTGCAGTGCCATTTTTTTCTCTTCACAAAAAAAAAATTGATCCCTTTCTTTATCTGGGGTAATGCCATTTTCCTTATAACTTTCTGTAAATTAATTAACTTCTATTTGGCTTATAAATAGACATGTCAGTCTTGATATCCTTCACATTAGCAGTGAAATGGAGATTACCTAGTGATACTTGAAAGCAGTGTTGAAGAAAAGAGCAAGACTAGGCAACACACCTTTGTGGACAAGAAGACCAGCTCTACATCAGTGAGAGCAGAGCCCCCAGTTAGAAGTAGTCAGTGCATGCAAGGAAGTAATTATTCTTCACTATTCACCCATCTATAAGACTGTATCTGCAGAAGTGCATAGTACTGACACACTTCGAAGCACCCAAATATGAGGAAAACAAGTTACCACAAAGATGACTGAAGGTTTGTATGGGGAGATCAAGAACTGGGTTTATTCATCCTGAAGAAGAGATCTAATTCCCATGGCCTGCCCACAGAAGTGGCAATTGCTTCTCTTTAGCTGCCTAATGAATAGTAATAGAGAAAAAAATATCAAACTCTTCTCAGAGGTGTACAGTGAAAGAGACAGTCAACAGGCACAAATGGCAGCAAGAACAATTTCAAATAGATGTAAAACCAACTAAACAAGCAAAAATCATAATGGCAGTCATCAAAAAGTAGAACAACAGAGGTTGTCTAGTCTCCATCACTTGAAAGACTGACACAGCTCTAAACAACCTAATATAATCTGTCTTTACTCTGACCAGGTAGTTGTACCTCCAGATGTCACTCTAAATTATTCCAGTTATGTAAATTACAGTTATGGAATGCAATTATTACTTAAAATTTGTGTGTAAGATCACAGCCTCAACTTTCTGTAATGTGTTTTTAAAGAGACAACAAATAGTATTGATCAGAATACAGTCAATACTAAACAGACACAAGGAAGTTGAGCAACTAACTCCAATCTGTTTTCCTTCAAGTTTTACAAGACTGTTATATACTCCCTGGCTGCTACACAGCACCACATTTTTTTCCTGTTATGGAACCAAGTCAATAGCTGATCAATTGTAGTCTGTATGGGAACATAAATATATAAAAGAGGTTAATGATATTGTACTGAAATTTATGAATTCTCAGGTTTGGGGTGGTGAGTGGAGACTAGAAAATCGACTTACACCATTTTGCCTTATAAATCTACACTCATTAAAGAGCACTTCCAAAAATAGAGCCTATCAGCACAGCAGAGAGGCTTTTAAAGCTAAATAGTTTTTCTTAAAACAAGTACACAAACCATGCACATGTATAGTGTATTGGGGCCTGGAAAACAGTGCATAACCTCCATTCTATACCTCTTTTGGTTCTATATTATGCTGAAGGATACTGACAGTCTTGAAGTTGTGTAATTAATCACTCATAATTTTGGCATTCCTTATAAAGTTACATAATTTCACATTCGTATTTTTACATATTCCTCTTAGGAAACATAGGATAATTTTTAGTTTTTATTGAAGCTAGCATTAAAACTTTTTATGAAAGTCTAAAAAGTTAGGATTTCTCCCATTGATACTATATAGCCTGCATAATCAATAACAACATATATTACAACATATATTTTCTTGACAGATGGCATTTGTACTGTTAGATCCCCAAGCATCCCATAAACTCAAAGGTTGATGCTTGATGCTTAGACATTGCTCCCTCTTTATCATTGTCAGACATCATGACAATAGATTTGTGTATAAAGAAACACTTGCATCAGGAAAAAATGTGGGCAAAAAGTAATTTTATTTTTTTAATTAAAGGTGAATGATGCTTCAAATTTTCTCAAAGTTGCAGAGTTACTTAAAATTCCATTTTTTAAAATAATATGATATAATATTTAATTTGAAAAATCCCATCCCTTATTGAAATATGGGGGGTGGGGATGAAGTGCCTATACAATATGCTAAAATGTCAATATTCAATATTGCCACAAATGTATAAGGTATGCTTAATACTCCATTAAAACATGGGACTCTGCAAGAGTCTCTCTAGAACCTAAGGAGAAATACTGGAATAATCTAATTTTGCTTTCACTGCTATATCAAACAGTATTCCAGATTCATGATAACTGCAGGGCATGAAATGACGTTTAAGCCCAACAGAATTTTCTTTGATGCAACCTTTAGGATTCAGGTGCAGAATAATGACAGCTCCTTGAGCAGCCATGGATGCAGTCTTTTGGGTCCTGTTGCTTTATATAGGTCAGTATTGTTGAACTAATACCTGACTTCATCCTTATCTATTGCTGGCCATTCTTCTAAGAGCCTTCAATTAAGTGTAAAGGTCTGCAAGGACTTCTTAATGACTGAGGCAAGCAACATGTAGAACACTTCAGTCTTATCTGTGCCTACTGTCATTCCTAATTCATTCACCCCATTCAACACTGAACATACTTGTTCAGCTTCAATCAGATACTCCTCTCTTTTGTCCACATATAAAGTATAGATTCAGCAGTCAATTCTGTATTTTGTTAGCTACATCATATCATATTAAAGAATTTATATATCAATTATTAAAAATGAGCATGTAAAAAGTCTATCAATTATCTGTTTTTCTTCTTGGTTGGAGTTTCTTGGCCGTAGACAATAGCTTCATTTATTTGCTTTGGGTTTTGATTTGTTTTGGTATGTTCTTTATTATTATTGTCTTGTTTTTTGCTGTCAATATTATTATTGTTGCTATTTCAGTGATAGAGTGATTCTAATGTGAAAGACATCAAAATAGTCAACAGAACATATCCCAAAGCTCTCAACATTTTAATTGCAAATCAGTATCTAACAAATAAACACAGGAAATGGGATTTTTCCAGGCTATTTAAAAACCAATATTTAATATTGTGACAAAAATGTTATCTTTTGACCTAAGTTAACATTTGTATATTTTACAGAGTGATCATTTTAGGAAGCATTTTGTGACCGGTTGAAATTGGCCAAATGCCAAGAGCCCAAAGGGTCCGGGACAGAGGCCACAAGACCCCTCCCAGCCACAGAGAATGGGCAGGGGGGTGGGGGGCGGGAAGAAAGGGGAAAAAAACCCCATGAACCCAAACTTCAGTAGGACTAAAGTGGTTTATATATATATATATATACACATAGAGAGAGAGAGAAGGGAAAAAAAGAAAGAAAACAAGTTTTCACTTCCCTCTTATCCAAAAAATTGTTCCCAAATCTCAAGACCCCTCCTCCTGACTGGCTAATCAGGAGGTCCGTGCCTCGGCCCACCCCACAGCAGAGCGACCACAGGGAGTTTCTCTGCCCTCCAGCCTTGCCGAAAGAATGACGCCCCACTGACTTCCGACTCCCCTCTTTATATCTTTGCTTACGTAAAGAAATGAGATGGAATACTTCCTTAGTTATGACCTTAGTTACCAGGAAGGTAAACCAAAACCACTACACATTTAAAAGTAAATAAGTTAATTTACTTGCAGAATGAGATGACTGAGTAGTTCGAGATAGAACAGAAATAGGAAGAGAAAGACAGTAGCAGAGATGGCAGATACACAGCAGGGAGCACAAAGGAATCAAGAAAAGACTCATAAGAAATGATAGCAGAAATGTGAGCAAGAATTAGGCTGTACTTTTCAGAATACATGATGTTACTTGTGCAATAAAGTTATTGTATGTATTTTACATTAACCTTTAATTTGTGTAAATCGTGTACTGCTGACTGACAAAAACCAGAGATTTTACTGAAGTATCTGTTTGCCCCAAATAGTTAATTCATTGCTGATTTGGGTAAATACCATAATTCCAAGAGCTTATGCCATCTTTTAAAGTACTAATTCAGAGAAATGCACCAGTAGGTCTTTGACTTAATCCTCCAGAGTCAGGTATTACCAAAGTGGGTGCATGCATACCTACTTTTTCTTCATGACATCTATATTTTTATTGTGTACACATTTAATGAGAAAGCATAACTATGATCAGTGCAATAATAGACTTTTTATGTCTTGGAAATATTTACATTATTGCATTCCTAACATTTTTAAAGGTTAATTTACATGCTTTAGAAACAGCAACCTAGTTACCCTATCTCAAAATAGCAAGAAGTTTTATTGGCATCATGTGGGACAAGATTTTTTACAAAGCTTTGCAATTTTCATTTACTTTCAAGTATATTCCTGATTACATTTATGATATTGTATTTTATATGTAGATGAAATAACTGCTTTTTTCTGGACTACAGATATATTAATATATAATCAACATATGATTTATATATAATTGTATAGCATTATCTGATATAACATCTTCACTAGGATTAGAAAGATTAGCAATCATTTTTAAAACTGAAAAATTTAGTGCATTAAATATAAAAGGAATAACTGTAGAAGATGCAACTCAGAGAACTTAAGCATGGAGAATGAAAAGAGCAGCCTTTTTGCATTACGCAGCAACTGTACTTGTTTATCTTGATATTCTTACTCTCTGCAGGTCTTAAACACTGTGTTTAGCTAACATATGAAAAGAATATTTGTCAAGTTCATATTGCTCTCTCCCAAATTGCTGTGTCTCAGATTTGATAATGTTTTGTACTTCCTAATGCAGAAAGTTTGAGTGAACCCATATGAATTTTCCTGTGGAAATATGGCAATTAACTTAGATTGAATGGCCCATTACAGGAGCCTCTATGTGTTAGATTACAGGCATTTCCAGGTAAAAACAGGGAACTAACAATAAGTCTTGCCACAAGACAACTGAAGATTTTATTTCCTTTTTCCCCTGTTGTCTATCTTACATGTAATCCCATTATTTTTCTTATTTAAACCTTAGCAGCTAAATGATCATGGATTTTTTTCAAGTGTTAAGTCAGCATATTTAAAGGATGTCACACATGCCTTATGTTATGTAGTTTTCAGGCTTCTGACAAATTTCCATTTTATGAGTCCAAAACTAAGTATCCCATATGCATCATAACCGACCTTGGCATACAGGGAAGTTTACTTCCCAACTGTTATAAACTGAACCTGAACAGAATGAAGGATTTCCCTGCATAAGGGAGGTAAGTTCAAATGGCAAAGGAACAAATTTACTCAACCTACAAATATTCTTGAAACAGTTCTGCAAAAAATGCTTAGCTCATTTGGTTTGTCAAAGAGTTCCCTTTATTATATATATTTTCTTCTGTATAAATTAATTTTACAGTGTTCCCAAAGAGGATACAATTATACATAACATGTCACAGTTGTTGGAGCTCAATATTTGTGTATGATATACTTTTTGTATTGGGTTAAGAGCAGGGTGAGACTGCATCTTTGCAAAACCTTTCTTGAAACATCTAATGATGTATGAATGTTTCCTAAGAGACTGACATTTGCCATATAGAAAATATTCAAGGGCCACCCCCTCCAAGATCAGTAACAATGCAATCCAAAGAAGAGGAAGTCAGGTCAGAGTGGCAGGAAGTCTGTATGGACGGACAGGGAGTTCCTGGACAAAGTCAAACACAGCAAGGAACCTACAGGAATGGAAGCATAGACAGACAGTCCACTGCTTTGCAAAATATCTGTGAGGACTATAGAGATATTGTTTGAGCAAGATCAGGATAAGAAAGCTAAAGTTCTGATAGGATTAAATTTCTGCGGCAACATCTAGAAGAAGAAAAGCTTCTGTAGGTATGTCAGTAATAACAGGAATATTAGGAAAAATGCAGATCCCCTCCAGCAGGAAACTGGAGACCTGCTATATGGAGAAGTCTGGGGTACTCAATGACTATTTTTCCTTGGTCTTCACCGACATGTGCTCCAGCCACACCACCAAGTCATGGAAGGCAAAGATGGGGACTGGGAGAATGATGAATGGCCCACTGTAGGAGAAGATCAGTTTTGAGAACATCTATAGAAACTGAAGGGCCATAAATCCTTGGGAACTGATGAGAGGCATCCACAGGTCATGAGGGAACTGGCAGAGGAAGTGGCTAAGCCACCATCCATGGTATTTGTGACAGTGTGGTGATGTTCTGACTGCAGAAATGGGAAAAACAAGCCCCATTTTTAGAAAGGAAATAAGGAAGGTCTGGGCCAGTCAGTCTCACCTCTGTGCCTGTCAAGATCATGGAGCAGACCCTCCTGTGTCTTCCTGTGCTAAGACACATGGTAAATAAAGAGGTGATTTGGGATGGCCAGCATGGCTTCACTAAAGGCAAATCATGCTTGACAAATTTGGTGGCTTTCTGTGGTGAGTTTACAGGGTTGGTGGCTGAGGAAAGAGCAACTGACCTACATGTAAAAAGCTTTTGATGCTGTCTCACACGACATTCTTGTCTCTAAACTGGAGAGACAGATTTTGTGGTTGGACCACTCTAAGGAATTGAAACTCAAAGAGTTTTGGTCAACGGCCTGGTGTACAAGTGGAGAGAAGTGACAAGTGTTCATTCCTCAGGGATGAACATTGCATAACAGCTACTTAAGGCACTTAACCTTTGCACCTACTTTAGAGTCTCTTAAACTGATACTCTTAACTATGGCAGAATTCAACTGTCAGTGAGACTTAGCTACCTTACATAAAGAGCATCAGTTTGCAAACTGTGTCCCTAGTTACTATAGATTGCAATGAACTCCAAAGACAAGTTTTTTAATTGAGGAAATCTCAATATTGCATGCAGTTCTTGAGGATTTTTCTAGAGAAATATTCTTATGGGAGTTTTCTTATCTTTCCCCCTGGACTTTTCCCATTCACTACATCTAGAGACTGAGACAGATAAACATTTACATTTCACTAATATGGCTGGCTGCATCTGCTTTAGAAATTCCGTTTCAACGAATATAGTATTTTGCTGTATTTAATTAATTTAGTTTGGTTATGCATAGTGTTACTCCCAGGAACTGCAATATCCAGCAACAGCTGGAAGGACATTAATAGCTTATCTAAACATTCAAATAAATAGAAAGTGAAGCATGAAATTACTTCCTGTACACTATATACTATATCTGCCATCAATATGCTGCTTTAAGTGTGACAGTGTTATTTATTTGGATCTGCAATGATTAGCTTTGACTCTTGTTTAATGTATTTTAGCAAACATTACTTGGAGGTAAATCCATTAGTAAATCGCACATGTATTAATTAGGCTCTCTTTTTTATTGTGGTTGACAGAAACCTTCTTCCACCATCTCATTTTAGATGAACTATACCCAGCAAGAAATAAACCAAGGTAAAGTACTTTTTTCCTTACTTTCTTTCCAATCTCTTTTAAGTCATAATACCAATAAAAACTTCTTGTTTTCCTTAAAATGCTCCCTTAAAGTATGATCTTTGTATTTCAAAGTGAGTGTATCCAATTTTACTCTAACCAAGATATTCAGAGAACCACTGTGTGTTTAGCTGTGTACTTGCAAAAAACTCACTATTCACTCGTGAGGTCACATCTTGAGTCCTGTGTCCAGTTTCTGATGTTTCACTCTAAGAAAGACTTTGAGGTTCTGAAGCATGTCCAGAGAAAGGCAACAAAGCTAATGAAGAATCTAGAGAGTAAGTTATATGAGGAGCGGCTGTGAGAGCTGCAGGTGTTTTATCTGGAGAAAAAGAGGATCAGCGGAGCCCTTTTCATTCTCTACAACTATCTGAAGGTTGCAACCAGGTGGGCGTTGAGCTCTTCTTCCAGGCAAGTAGTGACAGGATAAGAAAACATAGACTCAAGCTATGCCAGAGAAGGTTCATGTTGGACATCAGGAAGAATCCCTTCAAGGAAAAAGTTATTAAGCATTGGAACAAACCACCCAAGGAGGTGGTGCAGTCACCATTGCTGGAGCTGTTCAAGAAAATAATGGACATGACATTTGGTGCTATGGTCTAGATGATAAGGCTGTGATCAGTCAAAAACTGAATTTAATGGTCCTGGAGGTCTTTTCCAATGATGTCTTAGGGATTTCATATATTTGTAGATTTTTATACAACTATATAGTTTCTCACGTATAGAGTAGCTATCAACCTCTAACCTTGTGTTAGCTGTCTTAAGGGTCAGATGATAGCTGGAACACTATGCCTGGGAAACATGTACCAGAGGTAAGATAATAAGATACAATGTTAGTCGAAACAGGAAAGTAAAGCCCAACAACCTTGGAGAAGCTCCAATAAGGGAAAGTGGCATGAAGATCATGAAAAAGGATGAAGTAAAGGGGCCTGGAGACCTCCAACTCAATTCTAGGAGAGGGGACTGTCATGGGGCAGTCCCAGGGGAAGTTCTGGGTATGGACATTCTTAGATTAGATGCAACCTGTAGATGATAATTGATAATGATAACTGAGTAGTGTTATAAAACTGGTATCCTGCCATGTAGGTAGCGGGCTTTCCTAGGCCTTACACTCTGTTGACATTTCACACACACACACACCCCNCCGGGAATGAAATGAGAGGGACGTCTTTCAGATTATTTTACTCTGTATGTTTTGAACTGGTGGTGCTTGGAAAAGAGCTCTCATGGTATTCCTGAGGCTGTGAGTTCAACCTAGCACTGGTCTTTTCTATCTGTTACTTGTCAACATGTGTTGCACTCTTTACACTCTTTTATACTTTATGTACTCTTTTATACTCCTTTATATTCTGTATCCCTAAAACCCTATAAGTAGGTTTCTCTACTTTATCCACATAAAGTTGTCTTGGAAAGTTTTTTCCTTCTCCTTATGGCAACACCAACCTTAATGATTTTGTGATTCTGTATGAAACAAAGCACTCAAATAAGTAGAGAAAAAATTGTTTATACAATACATCGTTATACATCTTGAACTAAATTAAGGTTTGAGACAGAAATAAGTATAGTTAGACCATTCCATCATCTCAGCAGTTGGAAATATGACACTCAGGGTGTGAGGAAGGTGCTTAAGAATGGAAATCCAGAGCTTTTTCAGATGCTGTCACTCTCATTCTTGAACTCTTTCTTCTGCTTTGTAGGTCTTGTAAGTCCTCTCCTCCTGTTCCAGAGTTATATATATAGATATATGTTTCATATAAGGCCTCTAGATACCTATATTTAGACAACAGAATGTTCTCCTGTCTTCACAGAACCTCAAATTGTCCTTCTAGTGAATTCCAATGTCTTTGCAAAATAAACAGCATTTTATTTTCTTTCTTTTGAATCTTCATCAAAACAACAAGATGGGATAAAACAGAAAAGTCTTTCAACTTCATTAGATATCATGTTTGATATTATGTTTGTCTACTTGCGTTCTTATAGTTAATAGTATGTGTTTTCCCCTAAATACAGTAGCTTAATTGAATTCTATGATCTATAATAATTTTTATTCCCAAGGGAGCAAGTGGGAACTTACTTCTTATTTATTCTCAGTCTTTTTTTTCACTTTGATATCTCTTTCTATAGCATATGTTCACATATCAAGTATGCAATGAAAGACATTACTGGGATTTGTTCAATTTAACAGTTTTAAGATAAATTGTGTAGTGTCTGCAGTCAATCAGTGGCAAAATGAATGGGAGCTGCATGAATTTATATGTGAGGCCTCATCAGAACGACTTGCACAGTAGCACAACTATCAGTGGTGGGTAGCCACCAGAGCTTAGAGGGTTGAATAATCCTTTTGGAAGACAAGCAGTTCTGAACAGTACAGTTCATGTCCACTTCATCTCTCTTACAATATAGACAAATCAGTTCTGATGTGATCAGAGTTGAAAAGAATCATATGCATTATTTTTAAAATGATGATTCTTGATTTATATCAACCTGTCTTAAAAAAATATTCTCTCTGGAAAGCTGTGGTTTTGTCTGGTTTCTTCTTCAAGTAACCTTGCAAAATAATCTTTTCAGAAAACTGAGTGAAAATCTGTCTTCATCAAACAGCTAGGTTTGCTTCAGTGCTCTGTTTTGTTGGGGGGTTGTTTTACCAAAATCCACATGCTAATGGCATGATGCTCTGGAGATGCCACATTCACACATATATGGTATTTAGATGCAGCAATTCAGAAATCTGAAATTCTTCTGCAGTTACAAAAGGTGGGTTTAAAAAAAAAAAAAAAGAAGGAAGGTGTAGCCATGTCTAGTTTTGCCAGAACCAAGCAGGAAGATGAAATGGAACACTGTGGACTTTGGGGAAAATAAGCAATCCTGATGTTTTATCAACTTTCTTGGGTTTAATGCATGTCTATACGAAGTCTGAGTCAAGCATTATTCTGAAGTGTTGGGATTTTTTTTGTTTGTATGTTTGTTTGTTTGTTTTTTAATTCACACTTTGTACAAGAATAGCAGATAGTATTTGATAATGTTCAAGACCTACTCTAAAGCAGTTTTGATGTTTGAATACTTCATTTTGCCTGAAAGACACAGGTAGTTTTTAAATATGAAAATAGTTTCAAAAATACAAAAGGAAAGAAAAAAAAAAACCCTTTGTGAATGTATAGACAATTTTTGTATTGGTATATTGCTTTCACTTAAAACCACCCAAAGAAAAGACAGCTTTTTGTTTGTCTTTTATTTTATGGAGAAAGGGTGTAATTGCTTCACACTCTAGTTTCCTTTGAATTAGTTTCACATAGTGGAATTTCTGTTTGTCAAAGATGAGTCATCTTCCATACAGTTGAATTTGGTTGCTGCTCATATATATTTTCCCCCTGAAGCATTATTTATCCTTATATTCTGAGACTTCTGCAATTAAAAAAAAACAAAACAAAAAAAACCCACAAAAAATCCCCACAACACCATTTTTAAAACAACAACAAAAAAAGACATTATTTATATTCATATTAACATGCATGTGTTTAAAGTTTTTGTTTGTTTGTTTTAATATCAACCCTTATCTGGGCTGCATAAATAGAGTATGGGCAGCAAGTCAAGGAAAGTGATTGTTTCCCTCTACTCTGCACTGGTGAACTTGCTTCTGTAGAATTGTGTTCATTTCTGGAGTCCTCAATGGAGGAGAGACATGGACCTGTTGGAGCAAGTGCAAAGGAGGACCACAAAAATGATCAGAGGGAATGAACACCTCTCTTTTATGGAAAGGATTGATAGAGTTGGGCTGTTCAGTCTGGAGAAGAGTTATTTTGATATCTGCATGAAGTCAGTCAAATTCCACTTATGAAAAAAATAAAAAAAAAAGGAGAACTAACAAATACCCAATAAAACCTGACCAACAAAATCAATCAATTTGCTTAGAAGAATCATGTTTGCTTTCAGTAAATGTTGATTAGTTATTTCCTATTAAAACATTAATGTATTTTAAAGTGTTTCAATATTATAACAAATATATTGCCAGTAATTTATAAAATATATACTTAAAAGCTGAAGTATCACCTTAGCAAAAACATACAAATGTTACCTACAGATTGTTACTGTTTTGGAATTTCACGTGATTTGGTTGAGAAGATGATTAAAATTTAAACATAAAAAAAGATCACAAAGGTTTACTTTTTAAATGTTTACTTTTTAAAGGTTATGTGTACAGAAAATTCATTGATTTGTTCAAATTTTTGAGAAACTTATACTTTTAACATTTTGAATTATATAATAATCTTTATTTTTCAATAGTATTATATACTTTTTTTATTGTTGATTCTGAGTTAAAATACTTATGGATGCATTTAAACTATAATGTATTGCTGAATTTGAAAACATCCTTCAGGGATTTGCTAGAGATTCACCTAAATCTATAAAAAGATTTGTGCAATAGCATAGTTAAAAAGCAGACAACTGAGAGTACTAATTTTGTTGTGTATTCCTGCTGAGCAATCCCTTTTTCATACTATTCTCACTATTATACTTTCCCAATAATTAGTATGCTTTCATTTAATAAAATTAAAAGCCCTCTGTTGCAGAGTATTTCCAAATGCAACAGTAGAAAATTCTTTCTAGATGAAGATACATAAGCATTTATAATAACCAGAAAAAGCACATCAAACTGTTTTTCTTGACTGCAAATTTGCTTAAGCTAAAAGTATATATACCAAACTTGGAGAAAAAAAAAACAAAAAACAAAACAACTCTTGTAAAAAACCTTGTAATCATTTACCCACTTTTCCTTTCCTCTATAAGGAAACAATTTTTAAATAAATATTTTTAACCTTCAGACCTCATACATTTAATGCTTTTGGCAAAGGGAGGTTAAAAATGTTAGTGTTCTCACGTGGAAGATAAAGGATTACCTGGAGGTTGTTATTCACAACAGCAATTTCTTTCTTGAAAATTCTGGGGTTTGAAATGAAGGCTGAAAATATTTATTTTAAATGTAATATACAAAATCTCAAGATCAACCTGTCGTATTAAAATGAATGTTTCTGATAGCTTGTCCCTTGGTTAGGAGAGGGATTTTTTTTTCTTTCTTCATGTATCTGGCCATCTACTACATCACTAGCCATGCAATGTTCTCACATGAGATAAATAATGATAAATACTTCATCTTAGAGATTAAAGATAGATACCTCTGAGATTATAGTAAAGAGGGGAAAGAGTTGTCACACACAAGAAAAAAAAAACACCTTTTTTTCTTTACTCTGCATAAATCTATATAACTAACAGCACAGTTCAGGGTGGCAGGATAAACAATTCCCTGTTTACTTACTGCCCTCAAAAAGAACAATCAATTGTACAATATTAGTCAAAGTCAGTCTTTCAGAAGAAATTGAATTAATTGCTTGTTGAGAGGAGGAGAATGTTGTTTGTTTGATTAAAAAAGATATATACAAACTGGGTATTAATCCAAGGTGTGTTTATGTGCCTTTTATTTTTTGAGCAACCTACTGTACTAGTAGCACTCTGTGCCATGTACCTGATGCCTAAAAAATCCCAAAGCTTTTTCTTAACCAATCTATAAAAATAATTGATCTGAAAAACGAGTGTCTCTATTTTTACTGAGAATATTTGCAGAGTTTTCACAGTCATACCTTAGTTAATGATCATTAACCTAATATTTTTATTCCATTACTATTAAAACAATCTCTACATGTGCTTGTTTTGTGTGCTTATAAATGTATTGCAACATTTATGTATGTACAGATTTACAGTTTTGTTTGGTTTTGTATGTAGGTACAGATGTACTTATAGAAACAATTTATTTTTTCTTCAGGGATCATTGCATGAGTAGCAAAATAATCAGACTGCAAATCAAAATCTTCAGAGTGAAGTAGGACAGAATTATATATCCTTTAAGTGAGATATCACAAAATTCAAACTATATTTTATTTCCAGCACTCTTGGTTAGATGATCTGATGGCTCTTGATTGCAATCAAATGCACCCAGCCAGGACTTGGAGTGTACATGATTTTTAACTCTGACTGGTTCATCTCTGCTTAACAGCTCACAGATTGAACATTCATAGAGCACAACGTAAGTGAAGTTGGAATATCAACCTTTTGACTCACATTTAATGCTAATGGCAGAATTTTGACAATGGAAACACATTTAAACTGGAGGAAAATTAATGAGCAGTGTGCAGAACCAAATTCCCTGATTAATGGTTTCTGCAGTTTGTATATCATACCTCCATGGTACTCCAAATAAATATTTGAAAGTGTAAATCAAATCTGAGTTATGTGCCAGCTCCACATAAATTGAGTGTATTACAGTATGCTGCATTTTTTTGTTTTCATATTCTCCAGCACATTGCAGCATTGCAGAATTCTGTCTGAATTATTTGATGGAATAGTTTTGTTCATAATTCTTATCTGCAGCTTAATAAATTAAAGTAAATATTTAATAGAAATTTAAGCATTTTCCTTTCCCATTTCTTTTTTTTAGAGACAAGGTTTTATTTCAGTTCTCACTGTCAAACCAAATATTATTACATAAAACAGTATGTTAGGAGAAAAAAGAAAACAGGTATTAGGTCATTCATTTGGAGAGAGCTTGTGTTTGGTTTTTGTACAAGTTATTGTTTTCAGATATCTTTTCCAATCTTCTATGAAATGAAATCTAAATCCTTCAAGTCCTATTGGCCATTACAGCAATACCACAAGATCCCACCACCAAAATTAGTTTCTTTCTTGATTGGAAAGATTTGGGTAGCTAGTAAACTTGTTTATGCATTGAAGCTGTGGAAAATAGTGGTTTGCACGAATTTGCATAAAAAACAAAATACTTCAGGTAAGTATTTCTGGTGTTACATGTCTATGACTGAACGTCTGTGTTGATCATCGAAATGGCAAATTTCACTTCTAGAATGATTTTACTCCTACATATTTCTACGACAACTGATACATCAGGCTACAATATAGACAGTGAATTTCAGTGTTTCCACCGAAGTATAAGCATCGCATGCTAATGTGAATTAATGTTTTGAGGGACTTTTAGAGAAAGTGCAGGAGGAGTTTCCAAATGACAAAAAGTCTAATAAATAAAAGTCTCAACTGCTTCTCTGATGTTCTAGTTTATGATTCAATATAACTGTTTTAATGAGGCTGGGAATCCAGGATTAACGTATAAAAAAAGTCTTCGGGTTAAAAAGATAAATGAATTCTGATTGCAGTGGAAATCAAGCAATTTATTTTGAAATAACAGTGGACATACCAGCTTAGGTAAAAAGTATCCATGTTCATATTCAAAATTGATTTTCTAACTTATCCTCTCATGAGACCTTTTAAAACATTTTTTTCACAGGTCTATAGGTATTCCTATTTTTTTTTTCTTCCTCGAAAGGTAGTAGAAAAGATACCTCCATTTCTAAAAGTAACCCCCAAAAAACCAACCAAACAAAAAATCCCCCACCAAAACAAAAACAACAGAAGCAGTAGATATTTTAATTTAAAATTAAATTAAGAATTAATCTATAATATTTGTAATTAATAACATTTAATAGTAATGAATTTGTAGATTCCCTAGTTTTCATTTCAGGTTTCCTAAAATTTAAGCATCATGCCTTCAGACTGTAAGAGAAATAAATACTTTGAATCCAAGTATTAAAGGCAGTAAGTAGCACCTTCTGCCTTAGCATGGTGTACTAACACCATATTATTAGAAATAAGGATTTTATTCAGCATGAAAGAACATAAAGAAAATCAAAGAATCTTAGTTTGCATTTGAAAAGATTGCCCTTTGACTTTATCTTAGTAACATTATCCTAGCAATGCTCACACTAGCCAAAACCAAAGAATCTTCAATGTATTCGGACACAATTATGCCTCAAGAAATTTGCTTGTGATACTTCAGCAAATTGGGACTGGCATCAAGCTGTCATTCCCTGGGTTTCCCTTAAGTCCTTTGTTATATCTGCTTTTATTTTGTGGATATTTTGATTTTTAAATCTTACCAAATATTACTAGACACATGTACACATGTAGATCTAGCTCAGATTTTCACTAAACTCAGTGTGAGCTTAGATAGTCTATTTCACATCTAGACATTTATAGTCAGATAAATAAACTGAGTTGTCTAAAAGCTGGAGCTGCATCCCAGATGGAAATTCTGGCTTAATCTAGAAGAAATTAGAGGCTATGGAGAAGGAAAAAAATTAATTTCTAGAAACATATTTTCAATCACACTCGTGTTGTTTTCTTACTTTTAGATATTTCGTCACTGCAAACTGGTAAACCATTGCTCTAAAATGTAGTAAATGATGAAATTGATTCTGAGTAATCAAACACCTAAGAAGGCACATTTCTTAGTCATGTAACTGGCCACCAGGAAATGTATTTTGGTTAATATGCAACTATCACAGGAATAAGTGGAGAAAAGTTTGATTGACCTTCAAAACTGAAGAAAACCGCTCTACGGAACATAGTTATTTGTGAAAAGCATGTCTGAATCTGAAGAACCACTTTGTGATGCACTAAAAAAACCTTATAATATAATATGCTATGTAGTCTGTTTACCTAGAGACTGCCTTCACACTAATTAAGAAGTTGCTATGAATTAATATCAGTAACACCTTTTAAAAGCCAAGCAGTTCTTATCAATACACAGGAAAAGAAAAAAAAGTTTAATTTAGAATGACTGAATTAGTTGAAAGAAAGTGTAAGGAAGTAATTAGCTGATTATCTTCTCCTGAGAAACTTTTAGAACACTTCTAAGTAGATCATGATGTAATTTTCCTAAA
The DNA here is from genome assembly GCA_013396655.1 of Campylorhamphus procurvoides. NCBI lineage: Eukaryota > Metazoa > Chordata > Aves > Passeriformes > Dendrocolaptidae > Campylorhamphus > Campylorhamphus procurvoides. The sequence goes on from WBMV01005713.1 coordinate 53,536, forward strand.
AAAAAAAATATATATAAACTATTAAGCAAATGCAGGAAGCCTCTCTGTGCAACACAGGGGCTCTGAAAACTGTTTAGACTTTATGGCTTTATCATCCATTACATCTGCATTCTGATAGGTAAAGCTTTCACTTATGTTTAAAGATATGCAGTTAAATAACATTTTCTTCCTTCCAATGAGTTCAATTTGGCCTCCTTCATTTCAATTGTCCAATTGAAATTCCACACAAAATTATTTTTAAAATTGTTTGTGTAAATAAATATGCATAAAATCAGAAAGATATTGGTGGTGGCTGGTATGAAATAAAAACAAAACACAAGAGATAAGTTTTTATATATAATAAACAAATTCAACTACTGGTAAAACCTACAGTTAGAGTCAAGCGTGCTAGGTTATTTCTGCCACATGATAGACCTCTTTGAAAATGCCTTAAACAATAAAATATCTTAAACACAGTGAGAAAAGGAGATCAAAGAATTAAGCTGAAGCATTTATTATGCTAGTTTTGTGAGGACCTCAAAAACAACTTATTAACAAAGTATAATTTCCCCCTTTTTAGTGATGAGAAACCAGTTTCTCACTTCTTCCTCGTTTAGGATGTTGGAGTAGAAATACAGTGACACCGAGTGAGACACAGCAAGGGTATATTTGCAAGGAATTTGTTGACACATTTACTTTTGGATCTGTTGTTATTGAAAATATGTTAACCCTAGACTCACTGAAAAATGTTTAAATACAGTCGGAAAACCAACATCCACAGTTTTTATTATCAAATACAACTTGTTCTCCTATGATCTCTCTTTGTAGTATTATATTTGATTCTTTTATTGGAGGAATCAGATTACTCCTTATATATTTAGATTTACTAAAAGAATGTTAGGGTGCAGTTGAAACTAATAATTTATTTCCTTTTTCATAAAGAGAGAGAATATAAAAATCATAACGATTAAAAATTCATGGGGTTTTTTTCCCTTAGTTTAATATCCACACAAATAATAGGTGAAAACCCCCCATACTTTCAGAATTTCTGATTCAGCTTTGTCATACATTTGTATTGGGTCTTTATCAGTCATGACTCACTTCACTGAGAATGTGTGATTCTCCTGTGATTTCCATCTCATATACAGTTACACATCTTGACCGTGGGTGTTTCAAGAATACTAACATCCTTTTCAGGTTTCAGCTGTTACCCACATGGTGTTCCTGAAGTATTTACATGCTACAGCTTGTTTACTGAGGAGGCACTGCATTTTTCCACTTAAAAATGTTTCGAAGAACAGTGATAGTTTATCTTAGTTTTCAGTGCCTTTCAAATGTATGTCCTACTTAAGAACAGCAGTTCTAAAAGCTATTAAGCTGCTTAAATGCTTTTGAGGACAAAATATTGATCACATACAATTTTATATCTGACATAATAAAGAATAAACAAATCTAGAGGAGATCAAGATTTGAGATTAACAATACTCATTTGAAGCAAATTTATTTATTGCATTTCAGTCTGTTTTGTACTCAGTTCCTTATGATTTTCCAACCACTACACTATCACTACAGAGTCTACACATATCAGAAACTGCATTATAATAAGACAATATTTAATTATCAGTATTTTTTGCTTTATTAATATTACTGTACTTGGAGAATGCATCTCAGTTTTTACAAACATGTTTTCTGTCTCTTTCTTGGTTTCTGGATTGTTCGGGGTTTTTTTGTTTACTTGTTTGTTTGTTTAAACATTGCTGGTTCTCTTAATGTTTGAAATTATTTGGAAATCCCAAGAATGTCTTTGGATGCATACACACATCCATAATGCATGAATGTACCATTCCATCCATTCCTGCACTGCAGAAAAGGTCTAGGGTATGTTGCAGGTCAATGGCCTTTTCCACATGTACAGTCTCTTTACATTCCCTACAGTGCTCAGAATCCCTTTGACTTAATACATCTAAAAAGAAATGTGGAACTGCTCCATTTTGAAAAAATTCTGATATAATTGTAAAATTAGAAACAGATTGCTGATATTAGTCCTCTGTGATTGGAATTCTAGCCAGAGTAATTGCAAGGCATTTTCTTTTAAAAGTTAATTGAAAACACAGCTTGATGCCATTTACAGTTTAAATACCGAAACTCAGTGCATTAAAATACAGAATTAATATGTTCACATACTCTTTTTTTTTTTTTAATCAAAGAAAGGACAAGTGGAGTACATCTCTAAATAGATAACTGCACTAACAAAATCTTTCATGCCTTTGATGGAACAAAAGAATAATGTATTATTATTTCTTATTCAACTTAGATAGCTGTAAGTAATCTTTTCACCAATATGTTGAAACCTGCTGATATCTTTGAATATCTGTCATACAAAAAAGGGAAACAAGGTCCACAAGATTCCCTATTTTTATAATATTTTGATGTCACTTTTGTGTAGTTGGCTTGCTCATAACCACAATTATTATCAGGAGCTACTTTGGAGAGGTTTATATCGTTCTGCAAACTATAAAACCTAAAAGAAAATGGCACTATGGTAGCCCAATTTACAGAATGTTGCCTACACAGAAAAACAGCCTTAGATATTGAAGTGTTAGTTAGCTCTTGCCATTCTATTGTGTTAAACTCACCTGCACAAATCCTTTTCAACTGGAACTTCTTGTGTCTGACTGCCTTCTTGTCAGGAAAGGAACTTTGAGGAGCCTACTTAATTAATGTTGTATTTTGGATTTAGGTTTGGTATTATTGGTGAGGTGAAATTAGCTCTAAATCACATATTTTGTTTCCTGAATATTATTCAGTTGCCATTTTTATAAGTGAGAGGATTTCTGTAAGTAAGACTATTTCTTCCTTTGCAAGTGAAGTGCTAATAAAAAATAAATCAAAAATAAAATTACCTGCAGCTTTATGATTTGAAAGCTTATGTCTCACAAGCGTAGAATTTGAACTTTTTTAATAAAGCTTTTGCTGAAATATCTGTTAATATCACATATTATTAACAATCTCCATGGCATTAAAATATGGTTGTTTGTACAGAGAAAACGTGTACACATATGTCATGACCTAGTAAGCATACATGAAGTAAATTTTACGTATAAATCAGTCATGACAAGTGTGTTATGGTTTTTATGTGCCTTGAGTCAGGTAAACACAATGCTTTGCCGGATCAAGGGACTTAAAAAACATTATTTAAATAGATAATCATATATACTCATAACTGAGTAAATTATTTGAATGCATGAACTATGAGTAGAACTGAAGCACAGGCCACCTAATAAAAGTCAGTTATACAATGCTCCCAGCTACAGCTTTCAGGAGCTGGTTGGGTTTTTTTGTTCATGTGATCATTTTAATGACAATGCATTTTATTCTTTCATGAGTTGAAACCAGCTGTGATTAGCAATTTAACTTCCTAAGTAATGGAGAAGAAACAAAAGAAGTCAGTAGATCCTGCGCCAGGTGGTGAGTAAATAAATTCAGTCTTAGCACCAGTTGACATGAGCATCAAAAGCAATAGCAAAAGAATTGTCACAGTGGAAAGAACACCTGGAAAAATGTACTGAAGGGAAAAATCCACCCTGCTATTCTCTTTTGGCAATTTCTGAAGCTTTGTTGTAAATAATGCTCACCACCTGCTACAGGCCTTACTGATCCTCTGGGTTCCAAATGCTATTCCCAGAAAATTTCTTTTTTTCTTTCTTCTTCAGTATGCCTCTGCTTTCTCTGGGTGGCTTTATTGCCATGTACACCCAACTCCATTTTCTTTTTATGGTACTTCCTGATATGAATGTAACATCATGCTTAAACATGGCCTATATTGAATTCTCCTCACTATCATGTCATTGTAACAGGAAAATCATTATTTATGACAGTTAAATGTCATACAGGATTTATTCAGAAAAAAATCAAAAATGCACATATTTCCTATAAATATCATAGATTGTGAGATCATATAATATGACATGGGCCAGTAACATCTTTAAAGGTCCAAGTTTAAATTAGTAAATTTTTCTTCAGTGATGTTTCACAGAAAAACTAAATAAACAAATTAATTTGCAAGGCTTGTTAATGCCTAAAGAAAAATTAATTAATCTAGTTCATGCCAATATAAACATCTACATGTAGACACATGACCTTTTAACCTTGAGCTGAGTCCCAACCCTAATCTCTTTATTTCCCTGAAATTAAGAGAATTAATGTTCAAATTCAAATGCGATAACTGGTTCCTGACTATGCATTACAGTTGTATATGGCATTGCAAAAATCCATGGAGATTTTACTTAGATATCCTACAATACTGCAATGGAAGGCCCAGAAAACAGATGACAAGTAGAACAAGCAGGAATATATATGATAAGATAGAGCGTGACTATTTTTTAGAGAGTTTCCATCCATATGGACAAAATGATTGCAAGAAGATAATTCTGATAGGTAAGGCACTTTAAAGGTTTATTTTGTTTAGTAATTCATCTGTGCAGCTTGCATGTAGCAGTTATAAGATGCATCGTTTCAAAAAAAATAAAAAAGTACATATATATTTTATATATATATATATATATATGTATGCGTACAGACTGTCCTGATAATTAGGTTCATAATGTTTCTCTGAGACTTGAGGCACCATAAAGGCAATAGAAAAGACCCAGGAATTAGGGAAAATTCTGAAGACCTCCTTAGTTTCTCCCTCATACGATTCCCTGCCCTGTACTAGAGGTTATAAGGAATGTTCCATGTTTTTCCATTATAGATAACTTTCCTTGTCTTCCTGCTATTTCAGGATATTATAGCAATAACCCCTGGCTGTGGCTACTACCAGAGAGTAGAAATTGCTGTTTCATTTATATAGAGCAGACTTTCTAATAATTATATGTAGGATTACTTCTCCAATTCAGACCGTATTGTGGGCTACTTTTTCAAAAGTAATATCTGCAATATAATGGGTCTCAAGAATGCAATTCCCTCAAGATATCACCTTTGGAGAAAAAAGGAGCAGAGTGGACAAAGTCAGTTAAGTTTTCCATTCTGAAAGCACAGACTAATTTTCAGAAAGAGGCTATCAGTTCTTAAAAGCAATTAGTAATGAAATGGTACTAGTAAGCAAAAAAAGATATGGCATTTAGTCTTTAACACATTTTTTTTTTAAATTGTGGAAGCGCAAGTTCTTTGAATGAGAAAGGAATACATTCTTAATGTCAAAATTAAACACAATAAAGCATATTTAGTAAGATTTATTCTGAGTAAGACACAAAACATCATGAAAGCATGACAGTGTTCTCCATATACATTTTATTAAAAACTAAAGAAAGGTAAAGAGGAAAGGGCATGAGGTTGATCCACACATTCACAACCAGGTTGCAACTTTACCATCAATGATTCTCATGATGGGTTTTAGTCTGAGGCACAGACATCCCCATTGCAAGAGTGACACTTCCAAAAGTCCCCTAGGGTATAGCCTTTGTCCTACAAATCAGGAAATCATGAAGGGCATCAGTGACACCCTTGAGTGCATAGCAAATACACAGCAAAGGAAATTATCCCCAAAAAGACCTCCTCCATGTTACAGCATGGTATAGGTGCACTCTGAGGAACTGGGGAGTGCCAGTTATATAGGACAAGCTGTGGTTCACATGCCAGCAAATACCATGGATTGCACATGGAAAAAAAAATTGCTATTTAAGAGGTAAGTAGAGAAGGGGGAAATGACCAGCTATTAGTCCAAAACCTCTCCCTGTTAGAAGTTATTCTGTAACTCTGTCCATTTTTATTTGAACTGTGAACTTAAACAGTGTCTGCTAACTTTTTGCTATTCAGTATCCTTGTTTTCCTTTGGTTTGCTTTGTTTAGATGGGTGTGTTTTTGGTTTTTTTTCATACAGTTGTCTCCTTTTCCCAGCTTTAAAACTACATCTTTTTAATAGGACTTCTCATTTCAACTATTTTATGTCTGTACTACAGAGATCTATTCACCAGTTCTACTGAAGAAATGTTAAAATTATCATCAGAATCTGTTTTCTTCAGGAGCCTACCGGGAACACTAATAATGAAAAAA
>WBMV01005713.1:63507-85381 GCA_013396655.1 Campylorhamphus procurvoides
TTGTTGGGTTTTTTTGTGTTTTTTTTTTCTTCTGAAATAAGGTTTAAGAATCTCTCCAGAATTATTTAAAGAAGTATATTTTTTATTATTAGTATAATGATTTTTAATTTAAAGTATATATATACAAAATATGTATAAATATTATAAATTTATGTATATGCGTGTATAAATATATATATATATATAATTACTAGAAGTCTTTAAGTCTCTTTTCATTACTTTATTTATTTCAGGTTATACTTCTAAGTCCCATTTAATTTAAGGGAGAATCTTGAAGTGTGTCTTTAAATATTAAACAACTCAGTACTGACCCTTGACTACATTTTTATGGAGTTTCACAATTTTCCTTTATGTAGTGGAAAAAAAAATCACTTTATTCATTGTACATTGTTATTTTAAAAGAGTTAATACAAGCATAAACTTCTATAAAAGTCTTGATCATGACTTGGATCTCACAATTTTGGTTAGTTTTTTTCTGTCAATCTAGGTTTATTTATTTTTATGAGAAATTTTGAGAAATTCTTAGACCTAAAAAATTCTCTCTGGTGTAGTCTATTTGAACAAGGAGGTTGGATCCCTCAGGCATTTAAACTATAAACTTCATGTTTAAAGAAGGAATCTGTGAGTTGTGTTGAAATGGGTACTTGTAGCAACTTCTTTTAGAAAATATGGTGTTCTAGTGACCTATTATGTAAAAAACAAAGTATAATTAGAAATAAAGAATTTATTTTGTAGAACTTTTAACATTATTCTTGTAACAAATTAAAAAATGTTTAGAAACATGGAAAGTTGACACAGGCTTGTTTAGGGGAAAAAAGGAAGGAGCACTCTGCAAAGGGTGGGGTGCAAAATGGCCGTTTATTGAGGGGTGAACCCGACTTATAAAGGCTTGGGTAGAGAAGGGTCTAGAACAGGGATGGAGTCTGGGGAGGAGTTAGGGCAGGCCTGCATCAATTAAGGAAAAAAGGGGAAGGACGTTTCCTAACAAGGGTAGGTCTGGGAGGAGTGAGGGAGTGGCCAGCCGTAGATGGAACTGGGAGGCGTGCCATTGTCATGGGCACCGGCTGGCCAATGGGGAGCAACCCCAAGCCCGGGAACAAACAGCCAATGAGGGTGAGTAACTGGGGAAAACCGGGGTGCAACAACCAATAGGAACATTTGAACATACAAAAGTAAGTAATACTTATCTAATACATACCAAACTTCCAAAATTCATCAGTCTAAGAGTCTCTGTGTTGGTGTCCTCTTCTTCATTATGAATGCCTCGCTGCTCTGATCCCAACAGAAAGTAGACAGACTTAGCCTTATTTCACCTATGTTTATCATCTGTTTCATTGTTGTTTGGAAAGCAGTATGTACTGCAAGATATATTTGCTTTATGCCCAAAGATATATAACATAAATACAGCTTTAATTTGTGGAACCTGAACTTTCATTAATTTAATGTTTTACATTTGCTTTCCATTCTTCCAAAGAATTGATTGATACATGAATCTTCATTAATTTCTTTCTTCTCCTAGATCCCCTAAACATGTATATTGATCTTATTTGTCAGGCAAGCATATTAAATGCCTCTGGCTTTCTGGAAATGTAAGACACTTGATCAGAAAATGAAAACACTGGCACGTAGCTGGTTTAGGTGGCTTTTGTACAACATACACATTAGCTCTGTGTCCACAATTTCAAACTGAATAACATTGGAGATGTGTGACATATAGAGGAAGCTTAAAGGCAAAGTGCCAAATGAATATTGGCCTTCCCCGTCCTTCTGTGGTGAGCACATGTGCAACTTGGATCCAGGATTGAGAACAGATAGATGAATATTAAATATTCTCAATGCACACTGTAATGACTTTAAAATTAATTTCCTTAGGACAAATCCAACATGCTGATCCAACTTAATAATTTTTTTAAACATCTTGGTCTGGATAAGATATCATTTACTGTAGTAGGCAGCCATTTCCAATAGGAATGAGAAACATAAAGAACAATTTTTGGACACAAATACAAGTCAAAAATTAAATCCCCAGAAGGACAGACATGATTTATATATAGTTCTATTTCCCGTATCTCAAACATGGATGATTGCACATTGTTTTACTCAGTCTTATAAACATACAAATTTGTATTTGTTTAAAATGATCACAATCCCAGTAAGATCTAATCTCTGACCATTAATTTCTGATGGGGAGTTTCGATGTTATGCCAGAGTTTTTATGCAGTTAGTAGTAGTTAATTTATTTCTTAAAGGCAATTGACTCTCACTCCTTCTAAATTAATGTTTAAAAAAAATATACTATGGCTGATTCAGTCTCTGATCTGAGTCTCCGACAGGTATAAGTCAAGATATTGCTTGAAATGTGGACTTTCCTTCTCTTCTGGTGATGGAGGCTGACCCCTTGCAGCCTGTGAGGAACCCTGTTAAGGCAGTCACTGCAGCCCTTGGAAGGGACCACATCAGGGCAGATAACCATGGAGGACCCCACACTGCAGCAGGCAGATGTGCCACTTGGTTGCATCCCATGGAGGACCGACACTGGAGCAGTCTTTCCCTGAAGCACTTTTTCCCATTGCAGGAACTACATGCTGGAGCAAGGGACTAGTGCGAAGAGTAAAAAGAGGCAGATATGAAGTGTTAAGGGTTGATCACAAACCTCTTGCCCCATCTACCCCTACTCTACTTGATGATGTAGAGCTAAAGTTGCTGGGAATGGCAGAATGAAGTCAAGCCTCGGAGGAAGGCAGGGGTGGGGTGAAGCTGCTTTAGTTTTTGGTTTTGTTTCTCACTATCCTATTCTTTTTTAAACTGGCAACAAATGACATTAATTTTCCCTAAGTCAAGTCTGGTATTGCCATCACAGTAATTATTGAGTAATATGCCTGTCTTTATCTTGACCTGTGAGTTTTTCTCTCTCACTTTCTTCTTTTGTCCTATTGAGAAAGGAATTGAGAGAGCAGCTGGGTGGGCATCTAGTAACCAACCACAGTCAGTCCACCAGAAATTTATTCCTAATACTCAATAAAATATGGCCCACATGCCAAATGGAACTTTTATGCAATAATACTGAAAAATTGGTTTCATAACAATGGATCATGTATCAGGACTAGCACTCTATAACCATATTAACATTTCAACAATATTTAACCTAGACGTTTTTCTTTTTATTTAACTGATAGATAACAATTTTAGGGGTACTAGAAAAATAAATTGAAGTCTCAAGTTTCAGTAAACACATGCAGAGAAATATGACAGTAAAAATATAATTTATTAAATTCTCAATGACTATATGTATATGTTGCGGCTTAAGAATGGTATTCTTCAACTTAATATTCCCACTGAAACTACTCCAAATCATGTGCTGTTTGATCCCCTCCCTCCTGCTCTCTCCTTCTTCTGGGATGGGCTGGAGAGGTAAATTGGAGGCACAGAAAGTAAAGATCACAGGTTGAGATAAGAACAATTTACTGGAAACAGCACTGTGATAACAAAAAACACAAACAGTAACAACAACAATACTAATGACAGAGTATATGGGAAAAGAAGCATTATTACTCACCTCCCTTCCCTGTTCTCAGAAAATTATGTGGGGTGGTATAGAATAGCCTCTGAGTCCTAGCCATTCCCAGTCCTGGCTACTGCAAAAATTAACCCTGTCCTAGCTGGAACCAGGACAGTATAAAATGTTTTTCTGTGGCTGTTCATGTCCTAAAGAATATTACCAACAGTGTAAACTTTTGCAAAAGGCTTTAATATATCTCAGAAAGAGTAAATCAGCATAAATTACACATTTAAGAGACTGGAGAAACAGAAGTTATGAATGGATATAGGACATAGGTTAATTTTAACTTCTACCTTGTATATTTTTTTCAGCTTCTTGGCAACTAAGATTAACAAACATAAAGGAATTGCAAGCAGATATGAGAAGCATTTCTCTCTCCCTCTCACTCTCTCTCCCTAAGTATCTTCCCTCCTCTCTGTTTCCCTCAGGTCACCATCTAAGTTATACTTCTCATATTTTTTGAATTTGTCCTGCTATATAGATATCTATTTTCAGTCTAACAACACCAACATTTTCCTGAATTTTTAGTGTCGTATATTTAAATGGAGTTTTGGCCTCATGATTCTCCATCTGTTTCAAAACTCATCTAAAAATACTTTTATCTTGTCCGCTTCTCAATGTTTGGCTCTTTTTACAGTATTTTGTTATAGTTACACAGGAGATTTATGTTATATTTATTTGCAAATTTTTTGTTATCTTGTCTATTATTATTATTAGATTTGGAATTTCTGGTTAAACTTTCCAACCCCCATTTCCCAACCCCTGGTACAATTGTATAAATTAAAATCACTTTTTCAGCACCCTTTGTTTTCAAATGTAATATATTGGGTTTGGGTTATTTTTATTTTTTTTAAAAAAGTATTTCCAGTTCTGCTGTGGTTGTTCCTCACATATAAATGAGACCGAATTCTTCGTGTTCAGGAACTTAAACAGAATCAAGACTTCCTTGTGCATGCCCTTTTCTGTTTTATTTAATTTTAAAATGGTTTACTGACAGAATCTAGTACTGGCATTTTTTGTGGGTTTTTTTTTTGTCTTAATAGGTCAAAAGTTCTATTGACTGTTGCAAACATTTTGACAACATACCTAGAGTTAGCTGTAGGTTTTAACATATTGCCATTGGAGGGGAATCCTTTATGAATTTCTGTATTTTTAATGTGTATTTAAAGTAATCTTTTGAGAAAAGGATATTCATCCTCACGTAAGTAGACAAATATTGCCAATGTCTTTATGACTGTATCCATGTATTTCTGAATTCTCTCACTGGAGGTTCAACTTTGATGAGGTCTGCAGTGTCTGTGAAGTCTGCAGATACTCCTGGATAGAACAGCTGCACTGTTATCCAGAGGTAGTCATGAGCAGAGAGAAAACTCCAGATATTTTATACAGTCTATCAGATAATACAAACCTAGTCTTACAATAAATGAGAAAATTATAATTCATACAACAGAGTCTAATTTGCACAGGGATTAGATTCTAAATGAAACCAAAGGCCAGACTAACAACTGCCTGAGGGAAAACATGTATCCATTTGGGTAGACAATATACTTGAGTAGTTATTGTTACTGTAGAGCCAACCATGTAAATCATAATTCATTCATCTATTTTTCTCATAATTTTGGACCCAACTCCTGCACTGAATTTTCCTTTAATTTTCATATCCTTCATTGACTGCCTGGCATTTAGGAAGCTTAGTGGTGGACATGACAGTGTTTGTTAGCTTAATGGTTGGACTCAATGATCTAAAAAGTGTTTTCCAAGTCAAACAATTCTATAATGCTGTGATTCTAAAATGTTTGGCTGACATCAGAAGCTGTTTATTACTACTGACATCCATTGCAGCTTTGTCTTGGAAAGAGGTAACTGTGATGGTACATACAGAGCCAGGAAAAGAGCTAGAGACGCAGTGTTCCCTGGATACAAAGTTCAAGCCTTTCCATTAAGTAAAATAATTTAATTAATATAATACCCCTGTTTCTAAAGGAACAATTACAGCCCAAGTTACACCATAACATGAATCATAGATCAGCTTTGACACTGCTATCAATAGGCCATCCTTCTTCCATAGACCATCCATATCTTCATACAACAGTTACAGATGTGTGAAATTGACAATAAGTATACACTCACATGAATATTCAGTTTCATATGGAAGTTTAAAATACAGGTTGTAACACCATGACAGATAAATTCTTTAATTATAATCACCACAGGAGTAATTTGTTTGAGTAGTACCTCCTTATTGCCACTGAAGGAATTGTTCAGTTAATATAAAAACTGGAAGATTTAAAACAATGTGGTGGAGTTAATCATATTCTTGGATTCTAAAAACAAAAGGATATTGAGAAGAAGTATTTCACTTAAAAAACTGTAAACAAATTTCACTGTTGCTTGATACTTTTTTAGGATTGTTTCTTTGTAGAAGCCAAAACAACATATTTCATGAGAATCTATACCATAAAAAACAAGACAAAGAAATGATAAAGCTCTCATTTTCACACTGAAAAGTGAAAGATGTTTGAGATCATGAATTATATTTATTACAGAAAGTGTGACTTTTTTATTTCAAGTTGAAGTACTCTACTGTTCCATGCTAAGTAACTTAAAATTTCATAACAACAAGGCATGTATGTATGTATGTATGTAAATTGTGGAACCTAAGTTCATGGATGTAACGAAAAGAAATTTTGTTTGGCTTAGCAATGATTTTATGTGCTGTTTAAAATATTTATTAGTCAGCAAATTTGTGTGTATGTTCAATAGAACCAGACAAGTTTGAAAATCTGAACATGTATGTATGATAAAATTCCATAAAAATCGGATTCTGCATTCTTTGAGTAAAAAGAAGAGTGCAGATAATTTACACCTATTCATCTGTATAGACAGGTATTTTGTTTATTAATAAATTATTTTGGATGAATGCATGCCAACAACCAACAAAGAGGTGTTATTATTGTCATAAATTTGCTATATGATAAAGGAAAACCTGAGGTAGAATTCACTAGGTAAATATTTTGTGATGAAAATTGGCCCTAAAATGCTCTTACTAATGGTTACATAAGAAGTACTTTGGAATCATAAGCATTAAACAAATAAAAAAGCAAATGACTTTTCTAATTCTTCTTTCCGTCATTACATATCTGGGGAAAAATAACAGAACAAGAAGCTTTCAAAAATAGGCAACTCAAAATCAGAAAATCTGAAAGTCCATTAGCACAACTAGATATAAAAGAGAGAAAAAGGTACCTCATGGGACTCACAGTCAAAAACAAAAACCTGGATACATTATTATTACTATTGCTATCACTATTACCATTAGTACTCACATTAAATAGTTGTACAAAATGAATTTTTAAAATGTTTAAGTAAGGAGAAAAATTAACATATTTTAACATATAAGCATTTTCAGTTCTATATTTAGAACAAATCTTCAAAATATACATGTTTAGCATATCTTCCAGTATTTCTTTCTAAAACATATTTAAATGAGAACTAAAGTAAGGCAATAAAGGTAAGGTACCTTAATGTGGCTTACAAAAATAATTTCTGAAGAATAATAATCCATCAACTCCTAATGATGTAATATAAAATTCATTCATTTTAAAAAGTGTTATTATTTCTCTTTTATGTATACTTCTAAAATATATTGATTGAATTATTCTTTGATCTTTTTTCAAATTATGTCAGAAGACAAACTTTATGGAAAATTAATGATTTTGGAAAAAAGCGAGATATTAACTTTTATCTTTGAGATTTCTTGTAATAGATGTGCTGTCCTTACTACAATAAATACTGTATTAGAAAACAATATTGAAAATTTGGTCCTGTTTTATTATGAAGTTTTGTTTTTCCCAAATCAATCTTCTTGATAGCAATGAATAGTTTAAATGATTGTTTGGAACTCTCTCATTGACATATTAGAGCTTTTTTAAAGGCTTACTTATTTAAAATAGATCAATATGTGAAATCGTATACATGTTTTCTCCAAATTAACTTTGAAGATACTGTTGTCAAAACATTTCTATTTGTGATTTGTTATACATTAGAGCAGTAGATTAATCAGAGCAGTGAACTTTCTAAAATGAAATAGCAATATTATGCATAATGATGGGATGAAGTCTGGGACAACCCCATATTCAATGCATTCACAGATATGTTTCTCCACGTGTAATAACAGATTACAAACTTTAACTTTACCTTGATTTAACTTTATCATGATTTCACACATGAAGGAAGACCAAGGAGGCCAAAGTTTTCAGGTGAATCTGACTAGAGATTTTCTAATCTGTCTAGTTCCTGGTTGCCATTCCTAGAGAGATGCACAAATCTGAAAAAGCACCTGCAGGACAGTAAAGATACCTGAAGATATTACAAGTGACTCTTGGACATCCAATTTCTAGCAGCTGGATCAAGCCCCAGAAGCAGGGCAGAGGTCCCTAAAGTCCTCTCTTTTACCTGCCAGCCTCCTCTGGACTTTCAAATATCATAGAGCTTCTCAAATGGAACTAGAGATGGGAATGAAAATGTGCATCTCAAGTGGGCAATTGAACCAATTTTCTGAAGTTATGCTTCTGAATATCAAGCTGAATATCACCATTAATGACTGAATTCCCTCAAATAGTTTTTGTTGCATCCACTGCAAAATACTAATCTAAAAATTAGTACTGATCTAAAAGGTCTGTATAATTGAAATCAACAGCGAATGCCATCAACAAGACCACATTAAAAGGAAAATTATCTGTAGTTAGCAGAGTCTGAACTTAACAACATGAAAAGATTGGTTTCACGGGGTAGAAAACCAGCTTCCATCAAGCTGGTATATTATAGAGCAATCATCTGACAAACTGAGAAAACATGAGAGGAATTCCTGGAAATTAACACAACTGCAATGTAGAAGAAGTTTAAATGAACTTTCAAAATGTATAAACAACAAACTCTAGGCTTGTCCTTTGGTTTTTTTTTAATGGTAAATCAAAAAATATTGAAAATAAAATTGTCCATACCGATCCTAGCCATACCGGGTAACTGCACATTATACTTAAAATAAGTGAAGTGGAAATGCTGAGCAAAAATTCAAATTGAAATATAAAAAGCAGCCTCTTACTAATACATGTACATGACATAAGAAATGTGTTTTCACTTCAGTGCCCACATGAATAAAATCAGACATTCTTATGTATGGTGGATTATGAAGTTAGGCTGCAAGAAGTACAAATGTACCTGACTTGCCAGACCTCAAGAGACTGAATTTTATTTTAGATGAGCCACTTATGATGTCTGTGCCTATACAGTAGTTTGTGCACCTCTATTCACAAATCTACTACAGAAACTTGTTGTCTATACAGACAAAGTATTTTTTCCTCAATTATGGTGGTTCAAACAGCCCTACTATGTCAACTTCTCTACCCTCTTATTCTCTGATGTATAATGTTTTGAGATATATCAATTCATGAAATTGGATGGATAAAAATTGACTTTATTTAGTAACTCTTTTAGTGCCCTGGTTTTGTATCACTTCTTAAACTCAGTTGGAATATTTGTACATTTTTCTTGAAGAATTTACAATATATATTCCTTATGTGAGACATAGAAACAGGTTTTCTTAATCTTCTGTTGTAAATGTTGAACCAAAAAGGTATATTCTAAGGACCACTATCCACCCTGTAAGCAGAATTAGTAAATTTACAAGCACTTAAAAGTCCTTTAAAGGTGTTAAAGACAACAAAAAACAGCATGTCTATAATGCCAATTCCTGTTTTCCAGAGTCTCATCTAGTTTGATATATATTCAACATATTGACTTTAAGCTCTTTAATTTAGTTAGTGAAAATCTGTATTTCAAGACTACTGGTCTGTATAGAACAAATAGAGTACATTAAATCTGCTTACTATATAATATATACTCAGTTATATACACTACCTGACGAATTTTCTGGGATAGTTATGATGCTAAGAATAATTATGCAACACAATAAATAAGATTGATGGCATATATAAATAAAACCAAAATTATGTGGGTAATATAGCATAGACATAATAATGCTATTAAATTAGTCAAATTTCCCTGTAATAATAATAATGTTAAAATAATATGTTGGAGCTTGTATAAACTAGTGAAGGACATGAAACCCTCTCTTACTGTGAAAAATAACTTTGTAGCTTCTGAAGTTCTTTTGTGCTAAATTCAAAGGTCTTTGGTTTAATTTCAAAAGGGTAAGATAAAAATACCAAATTAGTAGGGGACTGTGTTTTATTTCTCTGCTCCTCCCTATCATATATTTAAAATTCAGTTTACCAACTCATGAGGTCTGATCAAGGGATTACAAGGCCTGGTACTAATGCAGGTTGAGGTACGAAAGATTGAGAGTAGTTCTGTGGTGAAGGACTTGACGGTACCGCTGGATGAGAGGCTGGACAATAGCAAACAATGTGCACTTGCAGCCCAGAAATCCAGTCATATCATGGGCTGCATCAAATGCAGCGTGATCATCAAGTCAGGGGAAGTGATTCTGCCCCTTTACTCTGCCTTTGTGAGACCCCAGCTGGAGTACTGCCTCTACCTCTGGCATTTTTAGTAAAATAAAAACATGGACCTGTTGGAGAGCCAAGTAAGTAATTAGAGCTGGAGCACCTCTCCTATGAAGACAGGCTGAGAGAAACTTGCAGCTGTTTGGCCTGGAGAAGAGAAGGCTCCAGGGAGACCTTATTGTGCCCTTTTAATACTTAAAGGGTTTTCTTAAAAGGTTTCTTTTTCAAAAGATGAGAATGAGCAATTTAGTAAGACCACTTACAATAGGACAATGAGTAATGTTTTTTAAGTAAAAGACAATAGATATAACAAAGTATTTTTGTAAAATGAGGGTGGTGAAATGCTTAAACAGGGTTACCCAGATTGGTGGCAGATGCCCAATCCTCAGAAACATTCAAGATCAAGTTGAATAGGAGCAATCCAAGTGAGTTGAGGATCTTTCTGCTTATTGCAGGAAATTTGGACTAGATGACTTTTAGAGTTCCTTTCCAATCCAAACTATTAAATTATCCTATGCCATTTGAAGGTATATATTCCTGTCTTTGATCAAAGCCAGGAATTCTTACTTGGTCCTGAGCAATACTTCTGAAGAAAGTTAAAATTTAGGCATGATTTTGAGAGGTTATTATTCCTATTTAAAGATCTAAAATACTTTCTCAAAATTCTGTATTAAAAATAGATCTTTTCACATGTAACCATATTTTCCAGTTTGCAAAACTTTATTGACTATTCCAGCCTTGGCAGCAAATATTTAAGTAAAAACAATGTAAGATAATGCATTTAAGAAATACAACATATAGGTCTTCTCTGTTCTTCCACAACCTCAGATTTTTTGCCTATATTGTGAGGGTTTTTTTTTTCTTTATATTCAGTAAATAAGTATGTGATCATATATATATATATATATATGTAATTTGAGAATGTTTAAGCTTCCTTATGAAAACTCACAATTACATGTCTTATAAAATGCAAATATTAATTCTACATTAAAGCAATTGGTAGATATCTCAAAATAATAATCTAAATATTATAGTATAATTAGCAAGATGTGGTGAACATTCTAAGATTTAACTGAGGTCTGCATAAAAAAAAACCCCACAATATTATTTCATGCTTAATGTACATTTGTCACCGTTATAATAGAAATGTATGCCATCACCCAGGATTTAAACTAATTTCTGCTTTAAAATAACCAAGTTAGTCTTTCACTTTAAAATTCCAAGAAATTTAACTAGGAAGAACATGTATCACCTAACTTTTACAATATTATCACTTCTATTATGCTACGAAACTGCTATGAGTCCTCTAGATCATAATGTGTTACATATCAAAAGATTTTTCTTTATCTTCCTTTCGTAATTGAAAAAAAAAGTAACAACCCTACTTGTTCAGAGAGTAAGAAAAATGGTCATGAAACTTGTTCTTTTTCTTGTTCTAAACCAGTTACAATAACTTCACTACTCTAGAACACATATTATCTTCAGCACCATCCTAATGTCATCCAAGTGCTCATTTCTGCACCTTGATGACAGTAAACTTCTCTAAGAGAATCAGTTCTGACCGCATTTTCAGAAAATTTCCTCCCTTATAATACAGTCAATTTTTAGTAGTACCCACTAGGCAATTTTACTGAGATCCACTGGTTTTTATTTAAGCCTGTTATATAATTTTATGATGATTATTTCAAGAAAATGTTCATTAGCTGTGTTGAGCTATTTGTCTGGGGAGCAGGGATCTGCAGATGGCAGGACTGCAGCTGGATTTTGATTATACTAAAAAAAATCAAAGAGTAGACAGATCTACAAGTATGTACAAGTACTTCTTTTCTGTGACTCCACAGCGAAAAAAATATTCTTGTGATCTGAATGGAGAGCAAAAATCAAATTTTGTGTAGTTCCCCTCAATCAATTACATGTAAAGGTAGAAGACCATGGTCTTCAGTCTCTATACTACATTCTACAACAAATACAAATTCTTGTTTAATATATCTAGATTTGTTTTCCATGTATTCTGCAAGGACTGCTTCATGTCTGTTTTTTAGGACAGATAAAAGATGCATAGTTGAACTGTTGATTCTGGATCTGATAAGGCAATATTCTTGTTTTGCTTAAAAGACTCCTATTTTCTTCCTGCCCTATAAATCGAAGGCATTGACACAATCATTGTCACAATAGAAATATTTTGGGCTAGATATCTCCCCAGCTTTCTTTGGAAGAACCTTTTAGGTTAATGATTGCTGGCACTGAAATTGCTAAATCTATTACCAACCTACATTTTTGAGTACAAGGTATGTTGATGAATCAATCTCATCTTGTGAGAAGTGCAGCAGGAATATACTGTTCATGAAATATCCTTCAGACATCCTTGTATTTTGCTTAGATTTATCGAAGATTTAGATTTAGAATCAATCATGTTCAGTACAGCTAGGGTTAGGTTGTGGGCTGTAATTTTTTATTATGGATTTCCAAATTACTTCAGTTTGATGTGCTATTTAGTACTGGTTGTTTACAGATACTCATCTGCATGGATTCTGAGTCAGTGTTTCATACCTGACAATATTCAGTTATTTAAGGAACATATAAGTTATGCTTACCTGTTGCAGTACTTTATTTGACTATTTTCTTTTGTTCCCTCTGACTAAGCAGAGGTTTTGAACTGTTTCTGAAGTGTGGTCAAAATAAGCATTTTTACTTTAAGCAATCTTAGATATGATTTACATACATTCAATTTCCTGATCTAGTGTGACACCAACTATTATCCTCTATTGGTTGTCCAGGTTGGTAGAGGTGAATTGAAGGAAGAAGTCCTAGAGCAAACAAAAAGGGTTTCAGGATACTGGGACATTTGGTCAAAGGAGTAGGTGCAAAGGTTATGTTATCCTCAAACCCTTCAATACCAACAGTGAATACTGAAAGGAACAGAAAAACTAGCCTGATTAATACATGACTTAGAGGCCAGTGCTATTGGGGGACTCTTGGGACAGTTTAAATGGCACTAGGTCTTCTCATGACAGATGGATTCCACATGTCTCAGAGGGGGAAAATGATTATGGCTCATGAGTTAGTGGGACTGATTAAGAAGGATTTAAACTACATTTTTAAGCAGAAGAGGATACAGCCATTCTTACTAGAGATGAGCCTGAGGGTTAAATCAATAGCCCAGCCAAAGTGCAGCAATGCATTGCACAGGTAACAGGCAGGAGGAGCTGCAAGACACTGTGCAGCAGGAAAGGTATGATGTAGTCAAAGAAGTGGGGTGGGATGACTCTCATAGCTGGAATGATGCAATGGATGGCAATTAAGCTTTTCAGAAGGGGTAGAAACACTGAAGGTGATGGTATAATACTCTGTATTAAGGATTGTCTTGATTGTAGGGGAGATAATGCTGGTGCTAAGTGGAGAGTTGGCCTTGAAGGCCTCTTCCAGCCTTGATCTGTGAACTCCCAGTTTGTATAGGCCCAGACCTAAACATGTTTTGTCTCAAACATTTTCAATATTGCTATAGGAAAGAGGATCAAAGGACAGGGTCCTGAAGATATGGGCTAGTGCTGTTCTGAGCCAACCTCTGTTCTACTCCACCCAGAGACTGGTGCTCATTCCGCCACCCCACTCGCAACTCACTTCCTGGAGAAAGGCTGGCTGTGCGTGCGTGAACAAAATGAAAAGTCTAATTTACAAGAGACATGCACCAAAAAGGTTATAGGTTAACTATAAAATGAAACAGATAAGACCTCCTCACTCTCTTTTCCCTCTTTTTTCTGTGCCTCTCTTTCTTCTCTCTCGTTCATTTTGTTTGTTTGCCCCACCTCCAGACCATTCATGCAGCAGGACTAACGTGGAATCTAAAGGACTGGTGTTCTTTGTCTCCTCTTGCTTTGCCTGAGCAAAGCACAACTATCACATCGTACTCCATACTGAACTTTATTGTGGGATAATCATGTGTTGTGTCTTTTGAGTCAGTACCTTTGAGGAGTGTTGTAGGAATTGAGAATTTATTGAACTGTACTGTACAAAATTAAGGGCTTGTTCACCTCCGCTTTTGTGGAAGTCTATTGTATAAATTAAAAGGCTTGTTAGCCAATACCTTTTCAGTCTAAATAGTGGGCTGGTTGCTGATGTTGACTGTATAATAAAAACATAAGATTCCCTGACACATGGTCCAGTGACTTTGTTCAGCCTGACAAGAATTCATAACAAACATCATAGACCCTACCAGTGGGTTGTGACACTGCCTAGAAACTCATCAAAGCAAGAAGTGCCACAGACAAAATTACCTGCACAGTGAATTTTAAAGCATATCTCTGCATACTAATTTTTTCCCCTAAAATAGAAATGGTTTGTGTTGATTGATATAAGTACTATTTCTTTTTTGTCAGCTACAGAGTGATATTTTTTCCCAATAACTAAAATTTTAAAACATTACAAATATGCAGACACTCACAGGATCTAGAGAAAGGGGTGAGGAGCAGGATACTTCTCAACATCTCTCAGAATGGATCTTACTTTTCAGATCTTATTCACGGTATTTTTAATTGCATATGTAAATGGTGGTCTGCAAACACTGAATAAGCCATTTAGTTAAGATTTAAATATTTCCAATTAAAGTCTATTTTTTTCTTTACTGGTAACTGTTCCCCTCCTTCAATATCTATGTCTTTTTTGTTAATTTAAAATTCAAGGGGTTATCAAGGCTTACTGAGAGTGACAGTGCCATCTAAGAAGAAAGGAATAGAAGAAATAGAAAGGTTCCATCAAAGTAGGCACTTTGAGAAATACTTCTGACAAGACTCAGACTGAAGCTGACAGCAGCTGGATTATGCAATCAATTTATGCAACTATGTAAAGAAGTCTTCAAGAGTAAGTGAAGGTGCTTTTGAATTTTTTTGATCCTGTAACATCTGTGAATACCATTTCACAGCTAGGCACAGGGAAAGCTTTTATGTTGCAACACATGAAACTGAAGATATGTCTGCAAAATACAAACCATTTCTCAGGAAAATTAATTTGGTATTTGTTACTCAGTATATATTAAAAAGTAAAAGCAATCAGCAAATATGCCAGCTGATATTTTTCATGGATAACAGATGTGTGCTGCATGCACCCTTCCAGTCAAAATCAATAAGGCAAAAATATTTTTTCTCCAAGTTTTCTTTTACTATTGCTATCCTTCTGAAATGATGAAGTAAACCCATTCAAACAGTGTCCTGGCATCAATTTGACATTTTAAAAGATCAAAAAACACCATGTCAGGTAGCTAGGGAGCCCCCAGACTACAATAACACCAAAAAGGAAAGTAATAAAGTAAGGAGCAAGCATATGGCATGCAGTTGCATTTCTTGCTATTGATTCTGAAACTGCTGAATTGGAACTTCTTTATCAGCAGCTACATAATCAGCAAGACAAAACAATGTATCTCTGTTTGAAAATACAGCAAAACCACTGTATCAATTTAATCAAAAGGTATCAGTTAGAGAAACCTGGAAAATTATATGACATTACATACGGATGCATGCAAGATTGTCAAGTCTGATAATGGTCAAGCTGGTGACCTCACACTGCCAAGAAATGCCTAGAAACACTGACCTTTGAATTATTAGTCCAATATGGCATCTGTTGAAGCTTCCTAATGTGTAGAGGAAAGCTTTCTATTGTAATATTCTTTAAAAAAGAATGATCTGAACACTCAGAAGTGAACCATTTCTATTAACTACACTCCAGATGGTGTTGCAATGTCTTTTTCTCCTACTTTTTGCTTTAGGAGTGATCACCTGGCACTTTATTATATTAATACACATACACAAAAAAAAAAAAAAAGAGAGACAGAGACAATAAATGTATGAAGCTTTTCTGTATAAACCTTGCTTACTGAACTTTGCACAGTGCTATATATTAACTCATTAACTTGTTTTATGACTGTAAAATCCATTTGCACATATAAACCTAAACTGACCTTCCATAAAAATTACTGCCACTTGACAGTAGAACTTACTTGGTCCTTATAGACTACACCTGCAGTAGCAGGTAGAAGCAGACATACAATATAATATGTTGTCCTGAGGAATCTACACTAGATACCTTTCTTATTTAATTCATTTAAGCATGTATTAATTTCATTGTATAAGAAATAACTTTGGATTATTCTAGGGACTCAATGCTCACTTATGTGTAGATATGCTCCTGAGTCTTTGAGCTCAGTTACGTCCAGATGAAATCCAGTTCAGGAAAACAACATTCATCTCTTGAGGCAAGCACAGTAAGCAGTATGATACAGAGATTTTTTTTCAAAACCACGCTCTTCTGACTTACCAAAACACTATGATAGGCAGTTATATCTGCTCATCTATGGAGCTCCAACATGATGTGAAATTTGCCTTTAGACAATAGCTGGAAAAATAAGAAGCTACTTTTTTACATAAAGGAAAGAAATGGTGGTGGCCATGCCTGTTTAAACCTCATTTACAGGATTTAATGCTTGTTTGTGCTTCTTCCACTCGCAACAGTTCAAGAATGGGTGCTCCTAATGTGTTTTATATTTAGAGTTCATCCAAACTTTGATGCTTTATTGAGATATATTTTGGAGTTAACAAAAACAGTCTTGTTGCTTTTCTCTTCAAACAGCATTTAGAGTGTTTGCATCTGACCTTGGATACAGATTCCTAGCACTTCAATAGTTCTTGCATAGTCACATGTTCTCTTTAGTGTTTATGCTTATGGGAGTTTGTTTGCTTCCTTGTTTTTTTCTCCCTGGAAGTACCTTGTTGAACAATTTAAGTCTAGCTTGCTATTAATTGGTGTCCCTGTATAACAGTCATATGTGCATATATCTTCTTATACATGCACACAAACACATTTCATAATGACTGTATGGACACAACATAATTTGCATCTAATATACTTGCATATACTATATACATAATAATTCAGACTGTGTATATGGCAACATGAAAATGATTGTCACACTCCAGTGTAAGAACTATGAAGGAATCTCTGTCTTCAGTGGCCTCTGCTTTTAATGTTGTTTGGTATTATGTTTGGAATGCTGAGATTCCTTTGAAGCTGTACATGTTGCTGTCTTTATAAGAAACATCCATTTGCTGTTAGAGGTTATGAACTCAGGCAAAAGCTTCAGCTTTGCTATGTCCTTTCTTTTCAACTACAAATATATATCTATATATATATCTATCAACCAACTGCCTTGTTACATCTTTTCATAATCATGAGCTATATGAGGTGAGGAAAGTTTTGGATTGTATTGTGAAAAGCATTGTGAATTGTATTGTGATTGTATTTTGGAAAGTAATGTGACAGTATGTGTTGCTTCTAAGTTTCAACTATCCTAAGTATTCTAAGTATCAATTTAGTATCCTAAGTATTCTGAGTATTCTAAGCATAATTAATAATAAGTCATAGTATTATTTATGTCCTTCATAATTTCCAGCTTGGAGATCAATGACTCAGAGTCACAAAACTCTCAAAGATATAAGGGAGATCCAAGCTGTACAGTGCTTGCCCTTGAAAGAAAAATCTGTACCTTCTGAGTCACAGCACTATTTGTAAAGAGTTTTGCACCGAGTATACTGACATAATGATTGCAGCAGCAGATTATAAATAGCTGTATTTATACATAGCTCTAACTAAAAGAGCAGCAGCTTGCTTAAGACATTTTTAGTAAGATATTTTCCCCTACTCTTTAATTTATTCCTTTCCCCATTATGCTTCAAAGAATCCTGGGCTTGAAGCTTAAAAACTTATGACTCCTCAACATGAAAACAGACAGTTCTTAATCACATTTGTAGGTGTTGTGGTTTTCAGGGAGAGGAGCAGCATCTGTATGCTTGTCCGGTTTCTTAGCAACAGGACAAGGGCAGCTCAGGAGACTCCGCTGGAGGGAGCCTGAGATGCTCACTTGTTGCCCTCAGTATCTCTCTCCACCTGTCACAGCCTATGAGAGGACCAAAATCAAAACCAGCTTGCCAAGGAAAGGTTCTATATACATATGATTTAATACCACTCCATACCAAATGTGTGATAACAGAACACTAAGTTTGCTTGGTTAAGCACTCAATGGTCAGGAGAGGGCAGAAAGAAAAAGTGACAAACATGTATACTAAGCTCTCAGCTATGCCAATTCAATTTTCTTATAAATTTTACAGTGTTTCCTTAAAATATTTGCTTACAGTAAACATAATGAATAAAAGCTCCCTAGTTTCAAGGGCAGAAAATTCTCATTGTTTCCATTTTCCATATACACCAACCTGTGGAGCCATAGTAAATTCAGTTTTCCTTTAAAAATGAAAGTAACTTGTCTAAGCTTCACGGTACTTAACAGAAAGGACATCTTAAATGTAATAAAATAATTTACACAGAAGTACTAAATAGATATATAAATACCCCAAACATACTCCTTACCCAAGGTTTTAATACACTTTCGATTAGAGTAATCCCACCTAGATTTGTGTGCAGAGCTGTGTGATTATAAAATGGCACAGTCCTTTTCTCCATCTGCAATAAATATAAATTACAATTCTGATCTCTGATTCCATGTCCTTCACCCCTGGAGAAGCGTGGCCCCCGTGGCAGCAGTGGCCTACCAGAGTTTTCTTTTTAAAAGTCTTTCTTTTTAAAATGTTAATTGTCCTGGCTGAGGTTTTGGTTCCACGTACTTGGTGTGTTCTCCCTTTTGGACATATCAGGGTTTTGAGTGGGTCAGTAAGCTGAGCCATGCTCTTTAGATCATTTCTCCCTTTAGAGGGAAACCTAACACAAAAAACAAATGTGAATCAAATGTGTATGTGTGACATTAGTGAGCGTCTGAAAGAACAAGCTCAGAGATAAAAAGTTTCATCCCATGGAAGAAAATACAAGGATGGGTAGGTGCCAGAAAAAAATAAGCAGGGAGATCTACATCGCTTACTAAACTGGCAGACTGCAACCACACATTCTCCGAAAGGGCACTCTATTGCATTTTAGCATAACAGCCTTGAGTTGCTGTCAAAGTACAAACCATATCACTTTCCCAGCATGATCATACATTCTTCCACCTCATAACTTATCAAGCCAACAATCTCAAACTGAATGTTCATGCTTACAAATGAATGCTTCTGTCCATATCTTAGAGGGAACAGCTCATTTTCTTTTTACATAATTGAGAAGGTTGCATAGATGGCCTACTGTTATTTCTTGTGTGTATGTTTACACTGTGATATTCAATGCAATATATATACTTTTTTTTTCTTTTTAATACAAGCAAATATTCACGGTTATAACACAAAAAGACATGCTGAGGTCAGAAGTGGAGACAAAGAATTTAAGTCTTGCAAATTAATAGCATTTTCTGTGGCTTTTGTCCAGAAAGTTCTATTTGCTAACACTTTGTACAATAATAATTTGAATAAAGGATAAAAATATTTTCAAGTTACTCAAAATCCTGATGTGCTTTATTTTGGTTCACTATCATTTTAATAATCAAAAAATGCATGTTGTTTTTCCTCCTTCCCATCTCTAGATCTGTTGTGCTGAGTTTTTGCAACTTGATAGATCATGAAATAAATCTCATTTCTCTTACTCTTCATTTCTGCTGACATTAAAGTCAATAGATTTTGAGCAAGTCTAAAATATGTTTCAGGAGTTTCTTTTCTGTCTTCTAGTCCTTACTTTACATGCCTACAGAACTTTTGCTAGATTCAGGCTTTTATTATTATTAGCTTATTACATAGAAAAATTAATGCTTCAAAGCTGCAGTCTTGTGAGGTTAATGAAAATGAATGAGTAGAAGGAACACAAAGCAGACATATTTCCTTGCTTTTCAGGCTAGGACAATAAAGTAGAGATGAGAATGGTACAGAACAGGTTACTTACTGTTTGCAAAATCTGGAGTTTATGAATGTTTGGAAATAAGTTCAGGACAGTATGCCTTTTAAACATTAAATTACTCTTAAGTGGCTGAAATTATATTACATAAATGTAAACATATCAATTTTTGGCAAAAAAAAAAAATCATATACAAGGCTAGTTAATCTGGGGACTCACATGTGTCCAGGCTGCAGAATGTAATTTTCAAAGGTGGTCATCTGTCAAAACAAATCACCACATGCTATGTTTCTGTGGACACATTTTTTTTTAATTATCTATTATACTTCAGTTTCTGGACTACTTTAGTTGTTTTATGAATTCATAATGTTGTGTTCCATATGTTTCTTTATTTAATGTATTAAGACATGGTATGCCTTTATGATGTCTTGAAAAATCTCTGTTTTTACCACAGCTATTGTAACTGAATTACTATATAAATTGAATGAACTTTTGATTTCTCTCTCAGTGAACAGTTGTGTTGTTTGTTGGTTTTGTTTTCTCTTTATATCAGAGATTAATTAAAACAAAAAAATCATTCTGCAGTATGAGAGAAAAAATAACTGAAGAAAGTTTTTTTTATAAAGGAATTAACTTTCTGTAAAATGTTTTAAATACAAAGACTAGAAAGAAGAAAATGTTTTCATTACTATTACCTTATAATAGTTGGATATGCTAGCTATAATGTACCTTAATAAGTATTAGCAATAATAAGAGTTAGAAATTCAGGGGGATTTCCTTCTACAGATTGGTTGCCTACCCAGAGGCAGGAAGAACAAATAAAATAATAAATGCTTTACATAAAATTTTGTGACTCATTTTTAGTGCTTTGATTAAGCCACCACATAAGTAAGCAGGTTTTATGTAAATACATTAATTCTGTAGCTTCTGTTGAATATTAATCACTTCTTGCCTTAATCTACTGCCTAATGATGCTATGAAGTCTTAAAGAGTTGGCACATATCCCCATGAAGGTGTTTGCATTTAAGTCGCATGTAAAATGACTCCTCTGTTCCTCTTCTTCCACATGAGACCAATATGGATTTAATTAATTCAAGTTTATAAAGCATTCTCATACCCTTGAATGAATTGCACAATAGAAATGTCAAGTGGTAACGTTAAGTAGCAGAATTTTGGGGGAAAAAATCAATTATATTTTATTTAAAATAGTTTAGATAATATTTATGAAAGTTATTTACTATGAATAGAATAAGAACAGCTTATATCAATAACTTTGAAAAGTTTGTGTGTTGATTCCTTGATAGAATAATAGAATGGCCTATGTTGGAAGGGACATAAAAATCATATAGTTTTCATCCCACCAGCATGAGCAGGGATAACATCCACTAAAGCCGGTTTCTCAAAGCCACATCCAACCAGGCCTGGAACAGTTCCAGAGATGGGTAATCCACAACTTCTCTGGGCAACCTGTTCCTGTGTCTCACTGCCCTCTGAGTAAAGAACTTCTTTCTAATATCTAATCTAAATCTCTTCTTGTCCTATAACTATCTCTCCATGTAAGAAGTCACTCTCTTTTTTATAAGCACCCTGCAAGAACTGAAAGGCCTCAAAAAGATCACCCTAGAGACCTTCTCATCTCCAGGCTGAACAAATTCAGCTCTCTTAACCTGTCTTTGAAAGAGAGGTTTAGAAACCTCTGTTTACTTTTGTGGCCCTCCTCTAGACTGACTCCAACAGGTACAAATCCTTCTTTTGTTGAGGAACCCAGACCTAGATGCAGTACTCCAGATGTTAAATAAAATGTACTTTAAAAATAAATGTATTTTCTTTAGTGTCAGCAGAGATTTTAATATTACTAGAGTACCAACTTTCACTATAAGAGGCAGTTTTTGTGATGATTTGACTCTGGAATAAACACCTGGTGTCCAGCAAAACTCTTTCAAGGCCTTCCCCTCCCCCCCCCCAACATTTTCACCTT